>CM076582.1:1208907224-1209072741 GCA_034641835.2 Pinus albicaulis | reverse complement strand
AGAGGGTTTTCGTTGTCTTTTTTGTTTTTGAGGGATGTTTTACTTTTGTTTAAAAAACAGATCAAAAGAGCCATGTTTCGGCACAGGTTTATATTCTATTTTGTAGTTGAATATGCTAAAGACACAGATTTTATGGAGACTGTTGTTTTAAACAGCAGAGTATGTTTTCTTTTTTTTTTTGAACTAGTATGAACAGGTTCTAGTGAAAAGATAGATTTAAATTGATACAGAAAAATAATTGTAATGAACAGAAGACCTGGTTTTTTCTGATAATAGTTTTTTGCAAGCTGTCCTAGTACACAATATACACCAGAGTATTTTTCGCTTTGAAAAAAATAAAAATTAATTGAGAAAGTAGAGCTCCTTTGAGTAGTAAGTTGCAAGGACAAAACAATAATATAATATAACGTATATGAGGTAAAACTTAACATCTAGCATTAAAGATGTTAGGTGTAAAACATTATGTCACATTATTTATTTTTGAAGAGTATGTAAGATGAGAGGACAATACAATAGTGCATTATGTTTTTCACTGTAAATGAGTGTAATGTAATGATTGATATGGAGATTGTTTATAGAGAACTATGTTGGTATTAGTTTTCAATTCATACTCATAGGGGATGAGAAGCTTTAATCTCTGGATGATGTATTATTTGTATTTCTATCAATATTAAAGAAAACTTTTTTTTGGTATAATTATGTTGAGAGAATTACTAATTATATTATTGCGCCGAGAGGTGTGTGTAATGTAAACTTTTGATATGTCGGAGTGTATATAGATGTGTAGATGTCATGTGAGTAATGTAAAATTTTAATATATTTACCACTTTAATACCATGGGCTGAATACCATATTTATAAAAGAGGTATGGTAAATAAATAAAATATAAATAAACCATATATATGGTAAATAAATAAAAAGGCTTTTTATATTTACTCCATAATCCTATTTATATTTATGAACATCGAAGAGTGGTTTTATTTAGGTGAATCTTGAGCTAAATACCATGGGTCAAATTATTATTAATACATACCAAAAAAACATTATTAACCCTAATAATATTATTAATCTTATTATTAATTCTAATATTCACATTATTATATTATAATATTAATATTATTAAATTTAATTAATGCAAACTTTTGATATGTCCGAGTGTATAGAAATGTACCACTTTAATACCATGGGCTGAATACCATGGGCCAAATATCGTATTTATAAAAGAGGTATGGTAAATAAATAGAATATAAATAAACCATAGGTATGGTAAATAAATAAAACGGCTTTTTATATTTACTCCATAATCCTATTTATATTTAGGAACACTCAAAAAGTGGTTTTATTTAGGTGAATCTTCAGCTAAATACCATGGGCCAAATTAAAGTACACTATATGCATTACTTATCTCAGGTAACAATAAACATGTAAACGTAAATGTAAAAATAATTTTTGATATTTAACATTTAAAATTTAATCTAATTAATCTAATGTCGGCCCTAATGAAAAATCACTTCTCTCCCTACATATATAAATTTAACACAGTGGGCCAAATACCATATTTTTCTATTTCTCTTCTATTTTTTATTGGAGGGAAAAGAGAGAGAGGGAGAGAGAAGAGAGATGGGGGAAGAGAGAGGGGGGTAGGAGAGGAAGGGAAAGAGAGGCAAGAAGAGAGAGAGGAGGAGAGAGGGAGGGATATAGAGATGGAGTTGGAGGGTGAGAGAGGGAGGGAAGAAGAAATACATAGAGAGAACAAGAAGTGAAGAGAGAGAGGGAGTGACAAGGGAGAAATAGAGAGAGTATGTGTATGTTTGGGGGTGAGATAAAGAGAAAAATAAGGAGAGATGGAGGGAATGGGGGGAGAAGGAGAGAGGCAGGGATATAGTAACATAGTTGGAGGGTGAAGAGAGGGAGAGAGAGGGAGATAGAGAGAGAGAGAGATGTGGAAGAGAAAGGGATAGAGGGGAAGGAAGAGAGAGTGGAGAGGGAGGGAAAGAGAGATGGAGTTGGAGGGGGGAGAGAGGGAAGATGATTTCTTGCACTTGATGCATTGATTTTAGTGTGGACGGTGATTTCTAATGTAAATTTTGATAGATCAAGAGTAATGTAAACTTTTGATATGGTGATTTCTAATCTTATTTGATTGCTTGCACTAGATGCATTGATATCAGTGTAGATGTTGGTTTCTAATCTTATTTTCTTACTTGCACTAGATGCATTGATTTTAGTGTAAATACAGATAATATCAAACTCTAGATCCAGAGTAATGTATTTACATATGGAGTGAGAAGTGGAGAGAGAGGGGGAGTGACAAGGGAGAAATAGAGGAGTGTGCAAAGAGAGAGAGAGAGAGGGAAAGATAGAGGAAGGTAGGAGAGGAAGGACAAGAGAGACGACATGAGAGAGAGGAAGAGAGTTATGGGTGAAGAGAGAAAATTGGAGGGCAAAGAAAGAGAGAGAGAGAGGGGGGAGAGAGAGAGGAAGGATGAGAGAGAGGAGGAGAGAGGGAGGGAGATAGAAGGAGAGATGGAAGGATAGAGAGATGGAGTTGGAGGGGGAGAGAAGGAGGGAAGAAGGAATACATAGAGAGTGAGAAGTGGAGAGAGAGATGAAGTGACAAGGGAGATATGGAGAGAGTGTGTATATGTTTTGGGGTGAGATAAAGAGATAAAGAAGGAGATATGGAGAGAAGAAGAGAGGGAGGGATATAGTAACATAGTTGGAGGGTGAAGAGAGAGGGAGATATATATGTGGGAAATAAATGGAGAGAGAAGAAGGAAGAGGGAGGATGTGAGAGAGTGGAGAGATGGAGGGAAAGAGAGATGTAGTTCAAGGGGGGAGATACGGAAGTATATGGTGATTTATAATCCTATTTGATTAATTGCACTAGATGCATTGATTTTAGTGTAGATGTTGATTTCAGTGTATAGGAGGAGAGATGGAGGGAAAGAGAGATGTATTTGGAGGGGGGAGATGGGGAAGATGATTTCTTGCACTCGATGCATTGATTTCAGTGTGGATGGTGATTTATAATCCTATTTTTCTTGCACTATGTGCATTGATTTTAGTGTAGACGTTGAGAGAGAGAGAGAGAGAGAGAGTAGCATAGTTTGAGGGTGAAGAGAGAGGGAGATATATATGTGGGAAAGAAATGGAGAGAGAGGAAGGAAGAGGGAGGATGTGAGAGAGTGGAGAGATGGATGGAAAGAGATATTTAGTTCGAGGGGGGAGATAGGGAAGTAGATGGTGATTTATAATCCTATTTGATTGCTTTCACTAGATGCATTGATATTAGTGTAGATGTTGGTTTTTAATATTATTTTATTACTTGCACTAGATCCATTGATTTCAATATAGATGTTGATTTCTAATCTTATTTGATTACCTACATTAGATGCATTGATCTCAGTGTATATGTTGTTTTGTAATCTTATTTGATTGTTTGCATTAGGTGCATTGATTTCAGTGTTGACGTTGATTTCTGATTTGATGTAATTGGATATACATTGATGGTACATTAACTTTAAAGTGACTCGATTAAGATTGTGCATTGATTTCAGTGTAAGCACACAAAATTATTAACAATGTACATTAATATGATGATTTCTAATCCTATTTGATTGCTTACACTAGATGCATTGATATCAGTGTAGATGTTGGTTTCTAATCTTATTTTCTTACTTGCACTAGATGCATTGATTTCAGTGTAAATACATATAATATCAAACTCTGGATCCAGAGTAATGTATTTACATAGGGAGTGAGAAGTGGAGAGAGAGAGAGAGTGACAAGGGAGAAATAGAGGGGTTTGTGTATTTTTGGGGGTGAGATAAAGATAAAAATAAGGAGAGATGGAGGGAATGGGGGGAGAATGAGAGAGGGAGGGTTATAATAACATAGTTGGAGGGTGAAGAGAGGGAGAGAGAGGGAGATATAGAGAGAGATAGATGTGGGAGAGAAAGGGATAGAGGGGAAGGAAGAGAGAGAGGATGTGAGAGAGTGGAGAGAGGGAGGGAAAGAGAGATGGATTTGGAGGGGGGAGAGAGGGAAGATATTTCTTGCACTCGATGCATTGATTTCAGTGTGGATGGTGATTTCTAATCCTATTTTTCTTGCACTATATGCATTGATTTTAGTGTATATGTTGAGAGAGAGTGTGTGTGTGTGTTGGGGGAGGAAAAAGGATTGGAAGGCAAAGAGAGAGAGAGAGAGAGAGATAATTGGATTGCAAAGAGAGAGAGAGAGAGAGAGGAAAAGATAGAGGAAGGTAGGAGAAGAAGGACAAGAGAGAGGACACGAGAGAGAGGAAGAGAGTTATGGGGGAAGAGAGGAAATTGGAGGGCAAAGAAAGAGAGAGAGTGAGTGAGAGGAGAGAGAGGAAGGACGAGAGAGAGGAGGAGAGAGGGAGGGAGATGGAAGGATGGAGAGATGGAGTTGGAGGGGGAGAGAGGGAGGGAAGAAGGATTACATAGAGAGTGAGAAGTGGAGAGAGATGAAGTCACAAGGGAAATATGGAGAGAGTGTGTATATGTTTTGGGGTGAGATAAAGAGATAAAGAAGGAGATATGGAGAGAAGGAGAGAGGGAGGGATATAGTAACATAGTTGGAGGGTGAAGAGAGAGGGGGATATATATGTGGGAAATAAATGGAGAGAGAGAAAGGAAGAGGGAGGATGTGAGAGAGAGGAGAGATGGAGGGAAAGAGAGATGTAGTTCGAGGGGGGAGATAGGGAAGTAGATGGTGATTTATAATCCTATTTGATTGCTTGCACTAGATGCATTAATTTCAGTGTAGATGTTGATTTCAATGTAGAGGATGAGAGATGGAGGGAAAGAGAGATGTAGTTGGAGGAGGGAGAGAGGGAAGATGATTTCTTGCACTTGATGTATTGATTTTAGTGTGGATGGTGATTTCTAATCCTATTTTTCTTGCACTATATGCATTGATTTTAGTGTAGATGTTGAGAGAGAGAGAGAGAGAGAGTAACATAGTTGGAGGGTGAAGAGAGAGGGAGATATATATGTGGGAAAGAAATGCAGAGAGAGGAAGGAAGAGGAAGGATGTGAGAGAGTGGAGAGATGGAGGGAAAGATAGATGTATTTCAAGGGGGGAGATAGGGAAGTAGATGGTGATTTATAATCCTATTTGATTGCTTGCACTAGATGCATTGAAATCAGTGTAGATGTTGTTTTTTAATCCTATTTTATTACTTGCACTAGATCCATTGATTTCAATATAGATGTTGATTTCTAATCTTATTTGATTGTTTGCATTAGGTGCATTGATTTCAGTGTAGACGTTGATTTCTGATTTGATGTACATACATTAATTTTAAAGTGATTGGATTAAGATTGTGCATTGATTTCAGTGTAAGCACACAAAATTATTAACAATGTACATTAATATTTATGTTATAGTAAATCAACCTATTAATGTTGAAGAGCAAGAGAGACAATGTATGATGTTTAGTACAATAGTTCAAGCTAAATATTTAAATGGTTTATTATTTCAATTGTCCTTTTCATATAATCGATATGAAAAGATGACAAAACTAACAAGGGTGACAATAAGAATAGAAAAAGAAAATAATTTGAGATTGATCACAATGAAGACTATTTTTAATTGACTACTTTCTTATTATTTTCATTTTCTATCATTCAGCACTATTACATTGTCACTTTGCATTCAAAAAAATTATTTCATCATTAAATTTATTAACAATATTTATCATCTCAAACAACTGAGGTAACTAAGAAAATTTTAAAATTAAAATGACCAGATAAATATCAGACATATTTAGCATCTATAAAATTATTATATTTATATTATCTGTATTTACATATTATTGATAAAATTAATCATATTTTTGATAGATTTTCCTTGGCCGCACACTACTGAAACCAGCCTAGATCCATCTTAACTCTGGATCTATCAAGCGCCGAGAGGGATCAAATCTCTCGAGGTGAAAACCTTTCCTCAAGTTTTGCACTCAAAAAAGGAGGTTTGCACCTCTAGAGATTTGATCCCTCTCGGCGCTTAATAGATCCAGAGTTAAGATGGATCTAGGTTGGTTTAAGTTGTATATAATTTTGGTGTAATTATTTTGAGAGAATTTTTATAGTATAGATGGGTATATGTAAGGTGTGTAGATGTAATGTAAGAGCGTTTGTTAACATTTTTAAATATTGGAAAAAAATAGGATTCATATATTTTAATTAATAGTTAGATTAAAACATATATAAATATAATATTTAAAATTTAAACGAAAGTTAAATAATTTCACCTAAGAATGATGTATCTAGATCATTTTAATTTATAAAAAGAAAATTTAACAAACAAAAATTAATAAATTTGATAAATATAAATTACAAAACCATGTGCAAAAATTAATAGATTAAATAAATATAAAATACAAAACCAGCCACTATAACAAAACCATTAAAGACAACACCTTTCTCAAAAGGTACTTTAACACAATCAAATACAACCACTAAAAGTGAATGGCTTAGTAAGTTATATACTTAAGTGATATTTATATATGGGGTAGTCTAACTTATAGAAGAAATAAACTTTTTCACAGGAATTCACCAAAATCCAGAAATACAATTTCAAGATTTTGTGTTGTTTAAAATACATGTTTGATGCATAAATGGCTTCAAGACCCTAAAAAACTATTGGGACACTCGAATTATGCAAATTAAACAATTGAAATTCAACATAGTAATAAATTTAATATACAAATTACTTGTATGATCCATTAAAATTATATATATATATATATATATATGGGTAGATGAAAGATCCATTAAACACTTTAACAATCATTATAGTAAAGAATATATATGAAAATGTACATCTCCGTTTATAAGCAAAATTGAAAAATAATAAATAAATGAATCATGAAACAACCGGTTTATAATTAAACTATGGTAAATAGACTCTATGATACATTAATGTTTTCTTTAATCTGATATGATATGACTAACAAATGTGACATTCGTTAGTAGAAAATAAATTTATTTGGAATAAAATAATTAATGGATAATTGTCTTAATGAATAAAATCAATATAAAAGTTAATTGAGAAAGTAGAGCTCCTTTGAGTAGTAGGTTACTGGACAAAGTAATATGTGTATAATATAACGTATATGAGGTAAATTAACATCTAGCATTAAAGATGTTGGGTGTAAAACATTAATGTCACATTATTTATTTTTGAAGAGTATATAAGATAGAGACAATACAATAGTGCATTATGTTTTTCACTGTAAATGAGTGTAATGTAATGATTGATATGGAGATTGTTTATAGAGAACAATATTGATAGTTTTCAATTCATACTCATAGGGGATGAGAAGCTTTAATCTCTGGATGATGTATTATTTGTATTTCCATCAATATTAAAGAAAACTTTTTTTGGTGTAATTATTTTGAGAGAATTTTTATAGTATAGATGAGTATATGTGAGGTGTGTAGATGAGAGAATTTTTATAGTATAGATGAGTATATGTGAGGTGTGTAGATGTAATGTAAGATCATTCGTTAACATTTTTAAATATTGGAAAAAAATAGGATTCATATATTTTAATTAATAGTCAGATTAAAACATATATAAATATAATATTTAAAATTTAAACGAAAGTTAAATAATTTCACCTAAGAATGATGTATCTAGATCATTTTAATTTATAAAAAGAAAATTTAACAAGCAAAAATTAATAAATTTGATAAATATAAATTACAAAACCATGTGCAAAAATTAATAGATTAAATAAATATAAAATACAAAACCAGCCACTATAACCAAACCATTAAAGACAACTTTCTCAAAAGGTACTTTAACACAATCAAATACAATCACTAAAAGTGAATGGCTTAGTAAGTTATATACTTATGTGATATTTATATATGGGGTAGTCTAACTTATAGAAGAAATAACCTTTTTCACGGGAATTCACCAAAATCCAGAAATACAATTTCAAGATTTTCTGTTGTTTAAAATACATGTTTGATGCATAAATGGCTTCAAGACCCTAAAAAACTATTGGGGCACTCGAATTATGCAGATTAAACAATTTAAACTCAAGTTTTTAAAATCTGGATTTTGATTAAAATTAACTAGAAAAAATGTCATGAAAAATGTCATTTCCTCCATAAGTTATAATATGCCTTTATATATAATATTTAATTTAATAGAAATTAAAAATCATAGTTTAATAATATTTTTAAAATAAATTGTAAATAATAAAAAATAACTAATATTAATGTATGGTAATTAAATTTGACTATCGAAATTCACCATGATAATAAATTTAATATACAAATTACTTGTATGATCCATTAAAATTATATATATATATATATGGGTAGATGAAAGACCCATTAAACACTTTAACAATCATTATAGTAAAGAATATATATGAAAATGTCCATCTCCGTTTATAAGAAAAATTCAAAAATAATAAATTCGTTAGTAGAAAATGAATTTATTTGGAAAAAAAGAATTAATGGATATTTGTCTTAAGTGAAAATTAACTGAATGGTAAATGTGTCCAAGATCCCAGAGTAAAAGTAATAGAGACAATTCTGACAATTACTTCCCAGAAAAGGATAAAGGAAAAATCCTGTTGAAGGGAAGGTGTTTTGTTCATAAGAAAAGGAAGGGTAACATCTGCAAATACTTGCAAGATGAATGGAGAGTTGTCGAGAGCTGTAGGAGACTCATGGAGCTCTAAGACCCGGAGAAGTATAGACTGGATTTGAAGAATCCTGAGGCCTGTCTTCCTTGTGAAAACTGTCTACTATTCAAGGCTCTAGACAGGAGCACGGGGGGAGTCGAGGACATAATCGCCACACTTACAGTTGGGTGGACCATCAGTTAAGTAGAAGCAAATTTGAGATAAGTACAAGGAATATCTGGAATTATGCTTTACTGTATAGAATAGTCTAGAAAGAAATAAATCTAGAGATTTGGATTCTGTTTTTAAAAAGAATAATTATGAACACCTAGTTCTGTATCTGAATGTGCAAGTAGATTGATAAAAATTCATGTCTAGAAACTAAAATATTTGTTTGCTGAATGATTGTTGACACTATCTGGAAATTTTTTTTTTAATGTGATGGACAATAAAGAGTGTTGTATTAGTCCTATAGAATAGACTTCTCATAAAATAAAAACTATACGTTTTTATATAGAGAAAGAATGTAAACACATAGAAATTATCCTTGCAGAAAACCCAATCACATGTGAGTATTTATCTGTACATTCAACGACACTAGGGTCTAGAGCCAAGCCCCGTAGGAACAGGGCAAGGGTCATAGTCCCTGGGTCGGTATAAACTCTATAAAACCTTACAATGGTGAAATCTGTAGAAATAATAGACAGTACCCGAGATTTCTTACAGAATCATTAAAAAAATGAATTCATTATAAATTTAAGAGATTTAAAAATGATAACACGCTGTGAAAACTTCTTGTTGAAAGATAAAACAATACATTTTGTAGAAAATTCATCAAAGGCAGTTATGCAGAAATGCAACAAGTATCCATTGGAGAAATGATGCATATAATAGAGAAAAACTGTGCAAACTTGGAGATATGAGTTAAACTAAATCTTTATGTAAAAATGCAAAATACCCATGAAGGGGTTTCATCAAACATAGTGAAATATCAAAGGTGCAATAGGACATAGTTCCATACACATATAAATTACATTTCCCAATGCATGCAATCCGGTACAGGTTGGCAGTGAGCCTTAATGTTTGTAAACCTTCCAACCTAAGAAAATTAGAAAACTAAGCTTTCGCATGTAGGAAGGAGGCATAACATTTTTAACAGTGCGGAAAATACAAAGATGAACGACCTGAGCCATTAATTATCTTGCAGGCAGGCTCTTCTGGAACAAAAGGCTCCCTGTATGCAATGGGGTTTCACCCTCAGACCTCAGAAAGAATAAACTATCCACAACAAACAACATAGAGGAGGTGGCATGAACTCATCGATAGCTTGCAGAGAGAGCTTGGGGGAAAGTTGAGTAAACCGTTCATTCAAAGGTAGCTGGTACATGTAATGTGAACAAAAAATGACAAATAGACTCAGTGCCTCAACCCCTAAAGTCATATTGTGCAGTAATGAGAAATTATAACCAGAGAAAGGAAAATATAAAAATGGTAGCAAAAATCTTTTAGTTGGTGGATTACCTGAAAAATGAGTAAGGTGGAATTTCGAGCTGTCTTCATGCTGTAAAGTGAGAAAAAGCTAAAAACCTTTCATCACCTTAGGATTCTTTGACATCCTCAGTAAGGGAATGAACCTTTAAACATTAAAAAGACCGAGAATAGTATTTGGAAAAATCCCGGTATTCTAAGAAATTGAAACAAGGTAAACCAATTGTGAACAAGAACTCATAATTCTGTCGAGCATTGAACCATAAAATAAGTGCAGACCTGGAGTCAACCAGGGTGGAAGTGAAGCAGAGTTACTTTTAAAATTAAACCAATAACGTCACATGGCCAGGGAGGATTTCATCACCCTTCATCAGCAGATGTAGCTTGCAAAACCACGAAGAAAACACAGAACGAAACAGGAAAACTTGCAAAGCTACCAAAAGTAGAGAATGGTGGCAGAATGAGGTGAGTGGTGGATCAAAGGTGGGGGTGGTTACCCTAACCGCCCTAGAATGTCTTAGCACCGTTTGATCAAGAGATGGGTGATCGACAGTCGCAAATCAACCATCCCAAAACAGCTATACACCTCAGTAATTAATGTGCCATGTGTCTCAAGTTTGTTAACAGGTCCGAAATAAATCCAAAGGATCGAAAAAATTATACTTCTTTAAAAATATTATCGAAATTGAATTGTACGAGATCCATTATCATAAAGAATAGTCAAAACCTTCAATTTCAACCAATGGTATTGTGATACGATGGAGACACCGTGGTACAACCATATCTACATGATTAAAATAATAAATAAATAAAAAACAACAGTCATAAAATCCATAAGACAAGTACCCAAGTTGCATGCTGATGTTAATGTTGTTGGATTTTGGTATAATATAATATGTCGGAGTTATATAACTCGGATAGTCTAACACTTTAATGGCTCTAAGCGTTAGAGAATGTGAAAGAAAATTTTAACTTATACCTATTTAATTATATAATAAGACCCAATTCTTTGGTATTTAAAATGTGTGCTATATCAAGAGTGGGTTAAGCTAATGAAAGTATTTTTTTTTATGATGGGATTTTTGTGTTTATGTCAATGGATGTGATAAGTGGTATCAGAGCATGGTTACATGCTGAGGCCAAATGGGCCAACACAATAACATGGATGATTTCATTGTCTCTTGTGTTGAAAACTGTGCATAGTGATAGAAAGAGCAATAGGGAGATCACCATGAGCAGAGGGGCCAGTCATCAAATGCCCAGAAATATAGGGGAAAACCAACCCTTGCCCAATCCTGAAGTTAACTTAGAAATGTGGGTACATTTAAGCATAGACCAGCACCAATAGACCAGTAGAATACTTGAGGAGCAACAACACCAGACAACTAAATTGTTGGACATGATACAACAACTTCAAATGGAGATGACTCGAGTCAGAAGTGATAATGAGAGGTTAATGAGAGAGCAAGAAAAGATATTGAAGAGTCTCTCGGATAAGTAGAATAAGCACCATGTACATCCTAGTCTAGACACCCATGGAGAAGGTGAACAACAACATGAAGTGCATGATCATCCAGAAGTGAGTCGTACTCAACGGAGTAGCAAGAGTAGAACCTATAATGAAGTTGAATCTGGAAATATTTTAGATCAGCAAGAACTGAAGAAACAGAAAGTGGAATTGTAAGGGGAATTCTGAAAAATCAAACCTCCTTCATTTGATGGAGAAGCTGAGGATATGGCGGAATTTTGGATATAAACATGAATAATTATTTCCAAGTTTACGAATATAAAAACAAACTTAAAGCTAGCCTAGCTATATATCAGTTACGAAGAAGGCGATGTTATGGTGGGAGGAGGTGAAAAACATGCGTAGAATCGAAGATCAAAACGTGACATGAGATGAATTCCAGTAATATTTTAAAGATACGTACTTAACTGAACGATTTTATGATGAGAAATCATGGGAATTCCATGATTTGAAGTTAGGACAAATGTCTATGGATGAATTTCTTACAAAGTTCACATATATGTTAAGATGTGTACCATATCTAAGAGATGAAAAGGAGAAGGTACAAAGGTTCTTGAGGAGTTTACATTCTCACATGAAAGAGAGAATTGATTTTGTGAACCCAAAAACGATGGATGAGGTGATAAGAAAGGCCAGAATGTGTTATTAGTAGTCCAAAGCTAAGGGAGAAATGGGTAAGAGCTGGCCACCTAAGAAAGGGAAAAAATGACCCTCCAGTTTTTAAAACAGTAAATCAGGAAATTATAACAATGCTGTGAAAAATCCATCAGGTAAGTAATTTGGAAGAAATCAACAAAAACCCAGGTGGGTAGCTAAGGAGCATCATACAAAGGCCTCCAGTAGACCTGACCTTGGACAAACATAAAAGCCCCCACTGCAATGCTGGGGATGTGGCGAAGCGCATTATTTCAAGAATTGTCATCATCGAGGAAGAAATGAAGTGGTAGCTAAGCTGCAAGAGGCATCCACAGTAGGAGATGTAGCATGCAACATGCCCAGAATCAATGCTAGTTTGGAGGACAGACAAGCGGACTTTCAACCTACCATGATTGAACTAGAAGGTAAGCTTCAAACCCAATCTGTTTCCATTCTGGTTGACCCTGGAGCCAACCTAAGTAATATAAACCCCCTCGTAGTTGAAAATTGTAAATTGCAACAACATAAATTTAAGGACCCATGGTTTGTTCAATTGGCTACGGGGGCCAAAAGGAGGGTCAGTGCCAAAGTCCCAAACTGTGAACTGGAAATAGGAAATCAACACATAACTGTTGAATTGAACATATTACCTTTGGGCTCCTATGATATTTTGTTGGGTATGGACTGGTTGGAAAAACGTTGGTCATTAGTGGATTGTAAAGATAAAATTATTTATTTTAAATCTGAAGATGGCACACGGAAAGAGTTGTATGGAATTAGGAAACCCCTTCGGTTATGTCCCATTACTGCATCACAGTTGAATAAATGCATTAAACAGGGATGCCAACTTTATGCAATTCAAGTAGGCTTCTCAGATTCCAAAGATAAAGCCCTCATGTTGGAAAACATTCCTGTTATACAAGAATTCATAGATGTATTTCCTGAAAATATTCCAAGATCACCACTAAGGCAGGATACTGATTTCACAATAGAATTAGTACCTGGGGCTGCGCCTGTGTCAAGGGCACCTTACAGAATGAGTGTACAGGAGCTAACTGAATTAAAAATGTAGTTGCAAGAATTAATGGATAAAGGTTATATTCGGCCAAGTGTATCCCCTTGTGGAGCACCGGTGTTGTTTGTTAAGAAGAAGGATGGGACTATGCAAATGTGCATGGACTACCGAAAACTTAATAAATTAACAATAAAAAATAAATATCCTTTGCCACGCATAGAAAACCTGTTTGACCAAGTGAAGGGGCCAATAGTATTTTCGAAGATTGATTTGAGATCAGGGTATCACCAAATCCAGATTAAGGATGAAGACATATTGAAAACAACATTTCATACAAGGTACGGGCACTATGAATTCGTAGTATTACCTTTCAGGTTAACCAACGCACCAGAAACCTTCATGAGATTAATGCATGGCATTTTTCACCCATTTCTGGATAAATTTGTCTTGATTTTTATAGAGGACATATTGATATACTCTAAAAACATGGAGGAACATAAGGAACATTTACGTATAGTATTGAAAATGCTACGAGGACATCAACTCTATGCCAAATTCAACAATTGTGATTTTTACAAAGAGAAGATTCAATACCTAGGACATGTGATATCAGCTGAAGGGATTTATGTCGATCCAGAAAAGATTAAAACAATTATGGAGTGGAAATTCCCTAAGAATGTAGCAGACATATGCTCATTTATGGGTTTGGCTGGTTATTATCGATTTTTCATTAATAATTTATCTAAAATAGCTTTTCCAATTACCTCCTTGCAGCGGAAAGGAAAAGTCTTTAAATTGACCCAAGAGTGCCAAAACAGTTTTGAGAAATTGAAAGAACTATTAACCACCACTCTTGTACTAAAAGTGGCAGATCCAAGTAAGGAATTTGAAGTATGCACTGGTCCTTGCAAGGAAGGAGTTGGAGTAGTTTTGACACAAGAGGTTAAATTCATTTCATACGAATCCAGAAAGTTAAAAGATCATGAGAAGAGGTATTCTGTGTATGAATTAGAATTAACTGTAGTAGTACACGCCTTGCGGGTATGGAGACATTACTTGCTGGGGAAAATATTCGTGTTAAAAACAGATCATAGTAGCTTAACTAGATAATTTAAGCAATCAGATCTAAATGCTTTCCAGGTAAGATGGAATGAATTTCTAAGCTATTTTGATTTTGATATTTAGCATGTAAAAGGAAAGGAGAACCATGTTGCTAATGCTTTGAGAAGAAAATTTCATGATATTTATGAACTTTACTTTAACCAGGTGGAGTTTAAGTTTCAGGAGAAAATTGAGGAAGCAGCAAGAATGGACCCTGAGTACCAATTCTTATGGCAGCAAGCCAAGGAAGGTAGAAGTGATGGAAAGAAATCAGATTATGAGCTTAATGAAAAAAAACTCCTAATATACCTAGAAAAGATATTTATCCCAAATCAAAAGAGCCTGAGAGAATTGATTATGGATGAATATCATAAGAGCTCTTATGCAGGGCATCCTAGATATCATAATATGTTAACAACAATCAGAAAGGACTATTTCTAGCCAGGGATGTGTAAAGACATTACTAAATAGTTGACCCAATGCTTGGAGTGCCAACAGGTCAAGGTAGAACATCAACACCCAACAGGATTGCTTCAGCCTATTCCCATACATGAATGGAAATGGGAAGTCATACCTCTTGATTTTATTACTGGGTTACCAATAAACAAAAAGCATAATGACTCCATCATGGTGGTAGTGGATAGAATCAGCAAGGTAGCTCATTTCATACTTGTTCAGTCTACATATAAAATAGTACAAATTGCAGACATCTTCATGAGAGAAATTTTCCAACTGCATGGTATTCCAAGAGCTGTTATCTCAGATCGAGACCTGAAATTTAGTTCTGCCTTTTGGATAACATCATTTTCCGGACTAGGAACGCAAATTCATTTTAGCACTGCATATCACCCTCAAATCGATGGGAAAATAGAAAGAGTGAACCAAGTCTTAGAAGATATGATGTGTATGTATGTTATGCAACGACCTGTTAGATGGGAAGAATACTCGAACCTAGTAGAGTTTTAATATAATAATGGATATCAAGGATCTCTCAAGATGAGTCCATTTGAAGCATTGTATGGAAGAAAATGATCCCCATCAACTGGAGCAGTTCGGAATCCAAGATGATGCTTGGACCGGACATGCTTGAAGAAATGGAACGTAAGGTGAGAAAAATTAGACAAAACTTGAAGGCAGCTCAAGATCGACAAAATTTTTATGTAGACCGGAAAAGGACCTTTTGGGAATTTGAAGTGGGTGATCATGTGTACGTTAGGATCAAACAAAAGAAGAACACTTTAAGGTGGAGTACTTGTGCCAAATTCTCCCCCCAATATTGTGGACCATTCCGAATTTTGGAACGGATTGGGCTAGTCGCTCACCGACTAGCTTTGCCTAATCATATAAGAGTGCATAATGTATTCCATGTATCACTGTTAAAACAATACATGCATGACCCCAAGCATGTGATACATTGGAAAAACATACATGTAAGTCCTGATTATATTATGAGTAGATAAAAATGAAAAGTTTTCACTACAACTAAAAGAATTTTTTTGTGCTAATGCAGGTAGAACCGGATAGCAAGTTCCTGGTAGAGCCTCAGAGTGTTCTTGATCAGAGAGAAATAATGCTTTAGAGGCGAGTCATCCCCCAGGTTAAGGTGCAATGAAGGCATTTTAGCTCAGAGGAAGCTACCTGGGAGGATGAAAATATTATGCTAGAAGCATACCCTGATCTGTTTATGATAAATTAAGAAAACATTGGGGATGGTGTTTATCTTAGAGGGGGAAGATGTAACAACCCATTTATGATTAAACTATGGTAAATAGACTCTATGATACATTAGTGTTTTCTTTAATCTGATTTGACTAATGAATGCGATATTCGTTAGTAGAAAATTAATTTATTTGGAATAAAAGCATTAATGGATAATTATCTTAAGTGAAAATTAACTGAATGATAAATTTGTCCAAGATCCCAGAGTAAAAGTAATAGAGACAGTTTTGACAATTACTTCCCAGAAAAGGATAAAGGAAAAATTATGTTGAAGGGAAGGGGTTCTGTTCAGAAGAAAAGGAAGGGTAACAGCTGCAAATACTTGCAAGCTGAAGGGAGAGTTATCCAGAGCTAGTAGGAGACCAGTAGAGCTCTAAGACCCGGAGAAGTATAGACTGGATTTGAATAATCTTGAGGACGTAATCGCCTCACTTATGGTTGGGTGGACCATCAGTTAAGGAGAAGAAAATTTGAGATAAGTACAAGGAATATCTAGAATTATGCTTTACTGTATAGAATAGTCTAGAAATAAATAAATCTAGAGATTTGGATTCTGTGTTTGAAAATAATTATGAACACCTAGTTCTGTATCTGAACATGCAAGTAGATTAATAAAATGTCATGTCTAGAAACTAAAATATTTGTCTGCTGAATGACTGTTGACACTATCTGGAAAGTTATTTTTCTTAATGAGATGGACAATAAAGAGTGTTGTATTAGTCCTGTAGAACAAAATTATCATAAAAGAAAAACTATATGTTTTTATATAGAGAAAGAATGTAAACAAAATAAATTATCCTTGCAGAAAACCCAGTCATATGTGAGTATTTATCTATACATTCAACAACACCAAGGTTTAAATTCGAGCCCCGTAGGAATAGGGCAAGGGTCATGGTCCCTGGGTTGGTATAAACTCTATAAAACCTTACAATGGTGAATTCCATAGAAATAATAAACAGTACCCGAGATTTCTTACATAATCATTAAAACAATGAATTCGTTATAGTGTTGCAGAGATTTAAAAATGATAACACGTTGTGAAAACTTATTTTTGAAAGATAAAACAGTACATTCTATAGAAAATTCATCAAAGGCGGTTATGCAGAAACGTATCAAGTATCCATTGGAGAAATGATGCATATAATAGAGAAAAACTGCACAAACTCGGAGATACGAGTTAAACTAAATCTTTATGTAAAAATGCAAAATACCCATGAAGGGGTTTCATCGAACACTGTGAAATATCAAAGGTGCAGTAGGGCACACATATAAATTACATATCCCAATGCATGCAATCCAGTATAGGAAGGCAGTGAGCCTTAATGTTTGTAAACCTCCCTACCAAAGAAAATTAGAAAATTAAGGCTTCGCAAGTAGGAAGGAGGCATAACATTTTTAACAGTGTGGAAAATACAAAGTTGAATGACCCGAGCCATTAATTATCTTGCAGGAAGGATCTGATGGAATAGAAGGCTCCCTGTGTACAAGGGGGTTTCACCCTCAAACCTCAGAAAGAATAAGCTATTCACAACAAACAACATAGAGGAGGTGGCATGAACTCACCGATAGCTTGCGGAGAGAGCTTGGAGGAAAGATGAGTAAACCCTTCATCCAAAGGTAGACGGTTCCTATAATGTGAACAGAAAATGAAAAATATACTCAGTTCCTCAACCCCTAAAATCATACTGTGAAGTAATGAGAAATTATAACCAGAGAAAGGAAAATATAAAAATGGTAGCAAAAACCTTTTAGTTGGTGGATTACCTGAAAAATGAGTAAGGTGGATTTTCGAGCTGTCTTCATGCTATGAAGTGAGAAAAAGCCGAAACCCTTTCATCACCTCAGGATGCTTTGACATCTTCAACAAGAGAATGAACCCTTAAACATTAAAAAGACAGAGAATAGTATTCGGAAAAACCCTGGTATTATAAGAAATTGAAACAAGGTAAACCAATTTGAACAAGAACTCATAATTTTTCCGAGCAGTGAACCATAAAAAAAGCGCGGAATTGGAGGCAACCAGGATGGAAGTGAAGTGGAATTACCTTTACAATTAGACCAAGAACACCGCATGGCCAGGGAGGGTTCCATCACCCTTCATCAACATATGTATCTTGTAAAACCATGAAGAAAACATAGAACGAAACAAGAAAACTTGCAGAGCTACCAGAAGTAGAGAGCGGCGGCAGAATGAGGCGAGTGGTGGAGCGAAGGTGGGGGTGGTTACCCTAACCACCCCGGAATTTCGTAGCACGGTTCGATCAAGAGATGGGCGATCGATGGTCAAAAATTAGCCATCCCAAAATAACTGTACACCTCGGTAATTAATGTGCCAGGTGTCTCAAGTTTGTGAACAGGTCCGAAATGAATCCAAAGGATCGAAAACATTATACTTGTTTAAAAATATTATCGCAATTGAATTGTACGAGAGCCATTATCATAAAGAATTATCAGAACCTTCAATTTCAACCAATGGTATCGTGATATGATGGAGACACCATGGTACAACCATATCTGTATGATTAAAATAATAAATAAATCGAAAACAAAAGTCATAAATCCATATGACAAGTACCCAAGTTGCATGCCAATGTTAATGCTATTGGATTTTGGTATAATATAATATGTCAGAGTTAATATAACTCGAATAGTCTAACACTTTAATGGCTCGAAGGGTTAGAGAATGTGAAAGGAAATTTTAACGTATACCTAGTTAATTATATAATAAGACCCAATTCTTTGCTATTTAAAATGTGTGCTATATCAAGAGTGGGTTAAGCTAATGAAAGTAAACTTATTTTTATGATGGTATTTTTGTGTTTATATCAATGGATGTGAAAAATCAAGTCCTTAGGGTTTTTTAGGGTGCACAATCCATTTATGCATTTAAAATTGTATTTTAAACAACAAGAAGTCACAATCTTACTAGAAATTATATTGTAAAATTCCAACCTAAAAACCATTTCATGCATTATTTAGACGGAGTAGTTGGAGTTTCTGGTGGATTTTCTGGCCGGAATTTGATAGAAAAATTTGAGGTGAAATCTTGATTGTGTTATTTAAATTGGTTTTTTTGAGTGCATATATGGATTCAGCACCCTGAAAAACCCCGAGGGAACATGGATTGTGCATATTTTACCCATCAAAGTCGCCATTTCAATGAATTCCTGTGGATTCTACACAAATTAGATCTAAAAAATAAATTGGGAAACTTTTCAAAAATTCGCATTAAAGATAACTCATTATTTAGACTATACCAGATTATGTTTAAGATAATAACTAATTTTTATTAATTAACAAGTTTAAATTTCAGCAATTAAAAAATTAAAGAAATAATAAATGAATATTTACTATTTTTTTTCAAAAATTTCAACGTAAATTACTATTAATATATTATAATTTATATTAGTTTATAAAAATAATATTTAGCAAAAAAACCACTAATACTTAAATATATTTGAGAGTTGATATTGTTTTTAAAACCAACTTAGATCCATCTTAACTCTCGATCTACCAAAGTGGCAAGAGGGATCAAATCTCCTAAGATATAAACCTCTTTTAAAATGAAAAGAGATTTGATCCCTCTCCACCCTTGGTAGATCCGTAGTTAAGATAAATCTAGGTTACTTTAATTAATAAATGTTTTGTTGTTTCTTGTTGAAAGTTGGTGATACAATTTTGAGTGAGATTGTGATTTCTAATTATACAAAATTTTGACTCAATCTAAATAATAGATGTTTTAGTTTTTGATAATAAAATAAAAAATAAAAAATTGTGATTTCTTATTGTTTAAAATGCATTTTTCAATACATAAATGAATTCGGTACATTAAAAAATATGGTTTTAAATGTATAAACTAAATCAATGTCCTCAAAAGCCAGTGCAACACTAAAAATCTATATAAAAAAACTTATTTTATCTAGAAATATTTTCATATAAACCAAAACATCTACTAATTAATAATTAAGGTATACTCAAAAAATTTATTAAAATTTATTATTAATATAAAATTTATAAAAGTAAATATAATTCTTATAATATTGTTTTGAATATATATATATTAAATAACTTTTTTTTTCGAAGTATATTTTTGGTTAATTTTAATCAAAATTTGGGAGAGATTTTTAAAAATTTGAGTTTAAAGTTCCCCCGATCGGGGTTCCACACAGAGGTCGAAAGGAGAAGGGTGGAGGCAGCACGTGGCGCCGTGCGTACACCACATGGGTGACTTCGTATACTGCATGAAGGGATTGGGTATGATCACACGCTGGATCATAATACCTGCAGTAGGAGTAGCTGGAAACCACCGAGGAATGTCAAATAGATTTAGGAAACAATGCCATCGGGAACGAGGGCTAAGGCTTGAGGCAAGCCGGAGAGGCAGCATTGTTCTTAGACGACAATCGGGAGAAAGAGTAGAGGCGAAGGTAGAAGGTTGGCATCGACAAAAGGTGACCTTGTATGTTCAGCACCTCATTACCATGATTGTAGATGTCAATTGTATGAGTGCTAGCACTGTTCTCCCTAGAATTCATACAGTTAAAGGCAACTCCTCTATTCCTGATCCCTGTTTTAATTTGAAAGATGGCAACCGAATGTTTCAGCGTTTGCATGTGACCCTTCCCTATGGTTATTCAGTTATTTTCGATTATTCAGATACTTTGTAGTTTGTTTTTGTTGATTGTAAGGTTGATGGTTCCAGGATTTTACAACTTGCTATTTTTTTACAATGGTTGAAGAATGCAATGGTCATGCTGCTTTTCCCGGCCTCGGCGGTCATTCCTCGCTTTCGAACCCCCTGTAACGTCATTTCACCTTCTGTTCCTATGCTGGGAAAGTTTTATCATTTTGTAATGATAGGAAGGGTATTGGGTAGGTCTTTTGTTCAGAGGGTCTCTGCCTCTCAAGCGTATGAGCTTTCTAGTATGGCCAAGTAGGACCGGGTTGGAAATAATGCAGGCGGTGCCTATATTCCACACTCGGTGTTCATTTCGTTAACTCCGTCTAGTTTTTCACCGCATGGTTTACTTGGTAGAACCTTGCTCTCGCAATATTTTTTGGGAGCATAACAAACGTATTTGTTCATGGAGATTGTTCTTGAATTTTATTTTATGGCTTGAGTCCGTTTACTCCGCAATTGAGTCTTCGTGGTTTCTCAGAATTACTTCGTATGGATCTCCTCCTTTTCCGCCCACTTCTTAGAATACCATACGGCCACCTCAATGAACAACAATGTTGTGGGCCCAATTGTTAGTATGAATATTTCGTCATAAAATATCACTTTAGCTACGCATAAAAAATAGCCCTAACATCGATTATGGCTACAAAATATCTTTAAGTTTGCTGCACAAATTCAGATCTAAGCACAAAAGACATTAAGCAGATAAAATGTAATATGGCTCCATGCATCCAATGAACAAGAAAAGAACAATGTATTTAAAATAATTTTATATTATATTAAAGAATGGGGCACCTGAGAGGAAAACAAGAAAGGTGTTTTTTGGTTCTCCTCAATGGGATGGGTTCTTGAAAGTCCTCAGTGTTTCAGATCTAAAATTCCTCTCTTTGGTTGATGTGGAAACCCAAACAAACATAGAACTCAATGGGAGCTCATAATGCAAAAATGGAAAATGGTGACCAAGAATAGATCCAGAGTGATCTAATGCAATGGAGGTGACTAATGAATGGGGAAAACCCTTCTATTTATAACAAAATATTGGGGTGTTCTAGAACTCGGTGCATGAATAAAATATTATTAATCATATTCTAGAATCACCCTTTAGGAATATTTTATTATATTTGTTGGAGGGAAAAGGGTTTTTGACTTGGGTCAATTCCTTTATTTATAAATAACAAATAAATAAATGATTTATTTATTATTTAAGGGAAATGAGGGGAATTTAATTAAATAAATAATGGTTTATTTAATTATTTATATTTGATTTAGTCAAATTTAACTAAGAATATTATTTAAATAATGATTTAAATAACTTATTCTTAGGAAATAATCAAATAAATAATGATTTATTTAATTGATTTCCTTGTTTTGGGTTAAATATGACCATGCAATATAAACAAATGTGGTGAAAGCAATTTTACTTAGGGTAAAATTGGTCTTACATGGTGTACTTGGGTTCATCTAATGATAATAGGTTAGATGACCAAGAAAATGGTGTAACAGATTGCCCCCCAACGTACGAGTGTTAGGAGAAAATCGTATGACCGAAGTACGTTGTAAGAACTCAATCACTAGATGACGAAAGGAAAGTGAGAGAGAGGAATGTAATGTAGTCGAAAGTGCTAAAGGACCAGACCCGGAGGAGATGAGACTTACAGGTGCAACAAGTCTCTAGTGTATGAAGTGGTACCTGTGCTAAAGGCGGCGGGGGAGGCATACCTATGCCCGCCGAGACAATAGTACACACAATAAAGCGCCCGGAAAACCACGGAACGCAATAGTAAAACAAGTGTTGGCCTAAACATGAGCCAGAAAAAGAGAATGATGAATCCCACATACATGCTATGCCTGGAATAATCGTCAGGACTTATACAATAATTTTGTAGTACATGAGATATAAATACACCCAAATTCCCCCTACACACGGGGAAGGGCTCACGAAATCGGACTGATACATGCAAATCGAAGAGGCTCTGCAAGCAATTGAGGCTGATTTCATCAACTAGGAGGAGCTACATCAAGGGATGGAATGAAGAAGTCATCCGGGTATGTGGGGGGCTACCTGCAGGGCCACCCCCTCTTGAGGGTTGAGACATCTCACACACACCCGGGTATCACCAATAGCTACTGCTGCATCACTGAACCATCAAGTGTGTAGATCACGATTAGGTTGAAAAGAGCTCGAACAAAGGAACACTGCCCCCTAGACCTGACTTTTGGAGTAAATGAGTTGATGTCGACAGAAGTAGGTCCGCCATAGGTGAGGCAATAAGGGAATCCCAACGGAGACACGAGAGAAAATAGTGGAGCGAAGAATCAGATAGACACTAATGATGATGATGAAATGAGGGATACCGAGTAGCGGATGGACGACTTCCCTTGTTAGAGAATAAAGGACATGAATGGCTTGGCAGCGACTGACACAATATCATGAGGGATAGGGGACAATAGGACTGAAGGCCATAATATGCAACACGAGAGAGGGACCAAGCAACAAAGGATGGAGGACTATAGTGGGATACAAAGGGATGCGAGATAGACTCCATGACTGATGATGACTCAAATCGAATGCTCTAGACAAGGGTGACTCGATGGTGTTGCCACGCAGTAAAGGCCCAATGGGGGACCGTAAAATCATGAGTACAATAGGGTAGCTCATGACAAAAATCAACACGAACAAAGACAAGTAAGGAGGCAAAGTGGTGCCCCTGGTACAAGTGTTGTAAGTGAATAAATTTGATTTTGAGAAGAGATGAAAAGATCCTTCATGGACAAAATGTGTCGTGGTGAAGTCTCAAAACATGAAAAACTAACAAACACCCATTTGAGTGCTCGGTGAGAGCTTTCCAACAGTGCAGACGGTTTTTCAAACGGGGCTACGGTTTGGTTGCAGCTGGCGAAAGAAAAAACAGGGGTTTTTCTTCCAATAAGGCATTTTCCCTCCAAAATCATTCATTTTCTTGTGGAGCTGTGGTGAATGTGGAGAGGAGAGAAGGCCCTAAATCTTGCGGCGATCGTAGCAGACAAACCGACCGTTGGAATCGTGATTTGTCAGTTGTAGGTAAGAGGTCTAATCCTACTCTTTGTTTTTGATGGATTCAAAGTTTAGATTAGGGCCTGAAATCTTAGTAACTGCCCCTACTTCTTCCTCATGGCTGGGTCGCACTTTTTGGGGCAAAAACTGTGACCTGGGATGCAGGTTTGGGCCTGAAAAGTGCGACCTGGCCCAGGTTTTTGCTGAAAAGTGCGACCTGTGAGAGGGAGGTGATTTCAGTGTTGTTTTTGGCTGAGATTCAGTTTTGGTGTGAATAGATGCAGTTTTATTGATCTGTAGACTGACAAAAATGATGTTTTTGTGCAGATATGGCAGATATACTGATCAAATGGAGAGAGAGAGACTTAGGTACATTGCGGACAGAAATCGAAGCAGATCAGGGTGTCCGTCGTGCACTAGCTAGATTTGGGGTTCTGAAATTTTTGGAGAACCCATTGATGAGGGCTGGGGAGCCCTTGTTGGCTCGGATTATCAACTATTGGGATCCAGATCATGAGGCATTTATAGTCTAGGGGCACAGGATCGAGCTGACGGTCCAGGATCTTTATTTCTTGACTGGTCTCCCACCATTGGGGATGGTGGGGAATACGCAGCCTGTTTTACCATGGGGGCGTACCATTATGGACTTTGTTGAGCGACATTGTCGACCAGGAATCCGAGTCAAAGGGACTCGGATAACGGTTGGGGATCTGGAGAGGTTGGAGACAAGACGGTGTCAGCGACGATGTGCAGTTTGGGCATCAAGCATTCCATCATCAGCTGGGAGGGCGAGATGATGCTTGTAGAAGTCCTGTTGGAAGCAGACACCTACTATGGGTGGGCCCAGAATGATGTTGGTGTGTTGGTCAATGTTGACATTAGAACCACAATAAGCTAACTGCTAAGCGCTGATGAATCATGATTGTGCGTATGGGACAGTATTGTGCTCCTTCTTCTTTGAGAAGATCCCGACCTTACGACCTCGTATACAGTTGCCTGATGGGGTCCGAGAGAGACCCAGATGCGTTGGTGGGGATGACTACTGAGTAGAGGAGGAGGAGGGGCAGTTGAAAGGGTGTTTCGACCAGAGTTCTTTGCCCATTGGGATCAGATGCCGTTATACATAGACGACTATCCATGTAGTGGGATGAGTTATTGGGGAGATCCGGGACAAGGCTTCCACAGTGCAGTGTGGACCCAATGGCCGTGACAGCAGCTAATCTGGTATGTGGCTTTTATAATTTGTGACTAGTATTCCTGGTACTAATCTCCTCTTTATTCTGGATCGAGATAGCTCCAGGTGCAAACAAATAGGATGTATGGGACGACCTACACTGACATCGAGAAATGCAGGTGCAGTGGATGAAAGGGCAGACAGGAGAATGAAGAATGAAGAGATGGCCACACTGTTAGAGGACATACGTAGTAGATGTGAGGGGGATGATAGGTGTCTTGAACATGGTTGTTTGGTTAGATGATGATACATAGAGCTGTGTATTGGGCTCCCCTCGGAATGGCGAGGGATCATGCGACGCATGGTGATGGCCGGGCAGACAGTGCATGATCTACGAGCTGTGGGAGCAGAGCCGTTGGCTCGGGATCCTCCAGAGAGTGATTAGGTGTGGGGCAGGTGGTGTCCCCCAGTATGTATATAGGGGCAAGTGGTGCCCCCCAGTTTTTTAGTTTTGGTTTTGTAACATGCTATGGGCATGTCATATGTTTCAAAGTATTGGACTCTGAAAACAAATGTTATATGATATATATATGATTTATGTGTATTTTAAATGTTATGTCTTGTTTGTGATAAATGCCAGTCTAGAACATGATTTGCGATCTGATCTACGTAGTGATTGTGACTTCTAGGGATGTGGTTGAATGAAATGAATCTAAATTCATGTATCAAAAGTCTCACTCGTAAATATTGTCTAAATAGGATAGGATGATGCACACGGTAGACACCATTAAGTTGTAAGAAAATGAGCAGGGAATCTAAATAAACGTGCAGGTGGAGGATGTGATGGGAGAGAGCGTCAACTAATAGACCACGAACTGCAGCATATTCGGTCTGGTTATTGGTGGCGGTACCAATGCAGACCCCATTTGCAAGAACAAGGGTATGCATAGAGGTAAAGATGGCCCAGGTGGCTAAGGCGAGGTTTTGGGAATAGCGACTTGTGCCATCGGCATAACCAATGTAATGAGTGGATGAGAGGGTCGAGGGAATAGCGGCACAAGATAAGAAAAGTGAGGAGGATCGAGGACTTATGTTGCGACATACATCATAGATACGGATGGGAGTATTAGGATTAGGTGAAGATAGGGAAGGTGGTGGACACCACAGGAGGCTGCAAAGCTACCTAGATCATCAGTCTGGGAAGAAAGGTGTTCATACGGGTCGTCAGGGGAAATGACAGAGGAGCAAGTAAAAAGATGGTCAAAACATGAAGAGCCCAAGAACGATGGTGAAGGGGGATCAAGTGAAATAGAGGGAGTGGATTTGGGGGGAATGTACTCCGAGGGTTGGGCGGATGATGATAGGTACAGGAGAGGAGCAGCAGACTCGGACATCTCAACATCAGGGGGAGGGATGTTAATGGTAGTGGGGGGATCCTCAAGTAAACTTGACGCATACTGAGCAAGGATGGGCGAGGCAGATTGATTTTGTTCAACTTCATACTCACGAATGACCTCTAAAGAGGCTCGATAATGCGTGAGGTGAGGACAATGGTGAGAATAATGGCCATGGACACCACATAAAGCGCAGGGTTTGTTAGTGCGAAGGGCCTTTGGGTTCTTGGTTACGTGTGAGGAGGAAATAGAGGTTTTAGGGGCCGTCAATTCAGGGAATGCGACTTTAACCATGGGTTGGATACGGGGCAACTCAAGACAAGTATGGGTGGTGTGACCGATAGCATCACACAAGGCGCAAGGCTTGGCGAGTGGAGGGGGAGTAGGATCGGGTGCGGTGGCCTTATCTTTGGATGCCCCCTTGCGAGTTTCTCTTTTCTTTCCCGTAGCGGTCTCAGCATGAGGAGGGTCGTCTTGAAAAGGGCTAGAATGTTGTAGCGGTCAGTGGGGATGGTACAACGGGAATCGATTGAGCTGGTGTCACAGCAATGTATGGTTCGGGGTGAGCGGGAGGTCTCGGTTGGAGGAGTGAGATACCATACCGGTATTCCCAATGTTAAATTAGGTAGGGAATATTTGCACAAATCTAGATCTAACATGAAAGATATTAAGCAAAGAAAATGAAATATAACTCCATGCATCCAATGGACAAGACAAGAACAATGTATTTAAAAAGAATCTTATATTATATTAAAGAATGGGGCACCTGAGAGGAAAACAAGAAAGGTGTTTTCCATTTCTCCTCAGTGGGATGGGTTCTTGGAAGTCCTCAGTGTTTCAGATCTATGATTCCTCTCTTTTTCTAATATGGAAAACCCTAACAAACATGGAACTCAATGGGAGTTCAAAATGCAAACAAATGAAAATGGTGACCAAGAGTAGATCTAGTGTGATCTAATGCAATGGAGGTGACTAATGAATGGGGAAAACCCTCCTATTTATAACAAAATATTGGGGTGTTCTAGAACTCGGTGCGTGAATAAAATATTATTAATCATATTCTAGAATCACCCTTTAGGAATATTTTATTATATTTGTTGGAGGGAAAAGGGTTTTTGACTTGGGTCAATTCCTTTATTTATAAATAACAAATAAATAAATGATTTATTTATTATTTAAGGGAAATGAGGGGAATTTAATTAAATAAATAATGGTTTATTTAATTATTTATATGTGATTTAGTCAAATTTAACTAAGAATATTATTTAAATAATGATTTAAATAACTTATTCTTAGGAAATAATCAAATAAATAATGATTTATTTAATTGATTTCCTTGTTTTGGGTTAAATATGACCATGCAATATAGACAAATGTGGTAAAATTGATGTACATGGTGTACTTGGGTTATCTAATGATAATAGATTAGATGACCAAAAAAATAGACAACACACCCTACATACGATTACATAAAGCATTATTGACTTTATTTTTCCTTACAAAGGCTTTGCAAAAGTAAAAACAAGTCCTTTCAAATTCTATTTGAGAATCTGAGGCAATTTAGACTCCTGCTTGTACGTGAACATACAACAATGGAAAAAGGACATTCTGCAAAACAATAGGGTAGGGAAAAAGGAAAACAAAAGCAGGTCAAACCCATTACAGGCTCCAGCAAGCAAGGCAAAAAATCCAAAAAGGAGGTTATAGAGAACCTTTTTGAAGTCTACAGTACAGGTAATCCCCCTTAAGTTTGCAATCTCATTCATGGATGGGAGAGAGAGTGCGGCCACAAAGGGGAGAGATAGAAATACATGAAAACAAAATGGACTTCATTATTGATCCAGGGAATACTAGAGGATGACTGTCCCTTTTTCACCAGTCTATTTAGACTTACTGGACATTTAAATGTGTTCTAGCAAAGGCTGTCATGAGCCTTCAAGAAATGGGAGGAGACCCACAGGTTGTTTCAATTCTGTAGGATATCAAAAAGGAACTTCAGGACATATGAATTTCTCAACATCATGCAACAGCTCCACTGGGAAGAATCGAGAGGCAACTACAAACTATGCACCAAGTGGACATGCCGGGCTCTAGTGTCAAAGACCCTGCACCAATCGAGTCCTCGGATGACTGAATTTTTGTTTCTCTTTTTTGAAGATTTATGCTTTTGGCGGATTGCATTTATATTTACTGTTTGATGTCAGAATTTGGTAGATACAATAGAATGGTGTCAATAGTTTATAGGAGATTAAAACAATATCAATACTGGATGGCATTTAACTCGTTAAGATGGCCAACAAACCTGGTTTCCTTCGGGCAAGTTGAGGTCATCAAGTTTTGATATGTTATAACCTGCTTATATTTTGATAAATAGAAAAATGGAAAGGCACTGCTAAAATAAAAAATAAAATAAAATAAAATAAATAAATAAACAAAAAAACTTGAGTTTAAATTGTTTAATCTGTAAAATAGAGTGTGCTTGAGATTTTCAAATTATTGAATTTATTTATCTATTTAAAAATATATTTTAAATAACAAAAAATCACAATCTTATTTAAAATTGTATAGTCAAATTTTAGTAAAAAAAGAAAAAATATTGATACTCTTTCATCATTAAAAATTGTATTCACTTTCGTTAAATGTGATTATTTTATTAAGTGGAGTTCTCGTTGTGAAATCTTGATTTTTTATGTTATCTTTTTCATGCGATCCCTTTTAATTGTGAGATGGTGTTAAATTGTTATTGAGTTAGCATAAGGCATGCCATTTACATTTTAGTAAGGAGGCAATGTCATCGTAATTACACTTAGGCCCAAGACCTAGTAAAAGATGTAGATTTTATGAACATCAAATATTAATGGTGGTCTAAAAATATTACGTGCAGTTTCAATTTTTGATGATTAGATATTTAAATCAAATATATTTTAAAATTTAAATTTGCTGTAGTTTAAAAAAGTAACAGAATGGAGATTTTAAAAAAATCTGGCAAAGATTTTATAGAATCTTGTTTACAGTTGTTAAACTTCAGTATATTGGGTGTCGTAAGGGTTTTTGATAGTTTTGAATCCATTTCTACTCTCAAAAATGGATTTCAAACACTGCAACTACCTCATTTTTTGAATTTTACTAAACCGGATTCCAACAAAAACCTACCCGTACGAGCTATTCTATTGCCTAGATAAACAACTTCTTTAAATTTTTTTTTTTTTAAAAACAACACATTGAGGATTTTGATGCTGAATAAATTCTAAAATTTCAAAGTAAACATTTGTCTTTATTCTCTTTCATTCTATCGCTTTACAAGCTCCGTGTAAGATACATTTTCATTAAATAGTTTAAAAAAGGTTTAATGCTGACCTTTCGCGGTCAAGGTTAGGATTTAAGGTCATGGGTTAAGGAATAAAATCCCTGAGTTAATAACTTATAGTTAAGATTTGGCATTAAAGGATAATAGTTGTGGGTTAAGAATGAATAACAAAGTGTGGATTAAGAGTGAATAACAAAGTGAATATGATCTAGGCTAGCCTATAAATGACAACAATTATTATAAAGGGATAAGTTCGTCCGTCCTTTGGGATTCTTTAGTGTTTTTCCAGTGAACAAACATTGTAGCAATTAACCATGTATATTTGTCATTGTTCTAACTTATTCCTTAGGTGTTATGTACTTTCATGATTATTTTTATGTCACGGACCTTTATGTCTATGTCTATTGGTTAGGTACATGAATAAGAGTTGAAGACATCCATGTACTAATTGTGGATTGCATACTAAATAAAATCAACTTTTCTTAATCATGTGATACGTGTCAAAATAAAAATATGGTATGGGTGTGCTATAATGACTAACGTTTGATCCTCACAAGTCTCAATATGTATGGAGTTTTCCTTGATTCCTTCTTAAATAACTAAAAGAATATATATGAAAAAAAACTAATGTAATTAAATAAAAAGTTAATAGGAGTGTGGTGGAAAGTAAATGGTGAAAAATATTATTTTTTATATTTTTCTTATTTTTTGAAAAGTTTTCATAATAGTGTGATGCTAATATAAGTAATGCATATACGAGAGCAACTATATAATTTATATAACTAGTAAATATAGTTATGAAGCAAGTATCAAAATATTTATTTTATATTATTAAAATAAATAAAAAAATCATCAAAACTAATGAAATTATATATATATATATATATATATATATATATATATATATATATATAAAGTTTTATTTCTATCATATAGAAATTTTTCATTTATAAATAGTCTTTTTTATAATGTTATGGTTTACTGTCATGGTTTATTAGTACTATATACTCAAATAACTATAACTCACTTTTTATAACAATATTTTAACTAATCAATTTAATTAAAAAGCCAAAAGGGGATAATTACTTTGGAAACAAAAGGTTTTATTTTTAAGCTGTAATGCGTCTTAGATCGGGGTTGGCAAAGTGAAGAAGTGGTGAGCCGTCCTTAGCATTTCGATAGGATAATTAGTTTTAGGCTTAGATTAGGTCGAGAGATTAAAGCGAGGTACGTCTTGGCCCCGCCGTGGGTGCGCCAGTGAGGAGCCCTCACCCCTCCAACTTCTTCAGCAGATGCCTTTCGAAACCTTCTTTCGCAGAAAGGGAAAAAACGTCCAAATCCTGACGTCCTGAAGTTCATCAAAAAACTTGAAGAAATCCCAGAAATTGCTCTGCCTGAAGAACAGGCGATCAAAATCGCTCTTGCCTTGGCTGACAGAGGTTTAGTCGGGCAATTTATGGGTCGATGGCCAACATCAAAATCGACTGATGAATGGGTTCAACGAAACTGGAGGCCTCTGCTGACAAACAACGTGATCATTTATGCCGTCGGTAGAGGATTTTTCATTTTCAAATTCACTACCAAGGAAGACCGAGATCTGGTGTTCAGAAATGGTCCGTATTTCATGGGAAATCAAGGCCTTTACCTAAATAAATGGACCCCTGACTTCGATCCTTCAGTCGATGTCCCAAAGGAGGTTCCTGTTTGGTTCCGACTTCCCAACCTGCCAATTCACTGCTGGAGCTTCCACTCCTTGCAAAAGATTGGAAACGGGCTGGGCAGATTCATCGACAAAGCTGATAATAGGGGCCAATACACTTGCGCAAGAATCTGCGTGGAAATTGACTTGGAAGCTGGTCTGCCGGAAGCCATTAAAATTACAGTTGGAGATTGGCACCACTTCCAGAAACTGGACTATGAACAATTGCCTTTTAAGTGCAGAATCTGTCATGAGCACGGTCACTTTCAACGAAACTGCCCTAAAGCCCCATCAGGGGACAAGGTGGAAGAAGAAGGATGGAAAGAGATAAAAAAGGGCAAGGTAGTCTCAAAGCCCAATGAGCAGAAAAAATCTGGACCAATGGGGAAACCCCAGACCAATTCAAAGACCAAACCAATTTCAAAAGAAGGCCCCTCCTCAGGTGAAAAGGTGGATGCCTCAGAGAATCATGAAGAAACTGAAGATCAGTCGAAGAAAGTGAAAGAAATCGAAGAAGAAACAACTGTCCCTCTAGCATATGTTGATCAAGGGGGAAACGAAGGCAATGAGGAGCACATTAGTCTAGCCTCTGACTCTGGGGGAGAATCAGAAGAAAGAGACTCTGAATCAGACAGTTCGCAAATCACTCCTATCAAATCGGCCAGGGGTCGGAAATCCAAGAAGAAACAGAGAGAGGAGAAAACTTATCTGGATGTTCTCCAAGGCTCCCAAAAAACTCTCAAATGAATGATGAACACCAGATCCGGGCGCAAGCACAGCAGGGCTCCAAAAGGAGCCACAACCTCCCAAGCCAGTAAATAATGAAGTACGTCTCCTGGAATTGCAGAGGATTAGGCAGCAGGCTGAAAGAAGATGACCTGAAAGACATTGTGAGGTTGCACTCGCCTGAAATCCTTCTCATCCAGGAGACAAAGCTGGAGGATATTCTTCTCCTCCAAACTAGCAAAATATTCTGGCGTAAAGGCCCCGGAAGAGCTGTCAGTGCTAGGGGTGCCTCTGGCGGGATTGCCTCCTTTTGGGACAGCTCCAAATATGACTTGACTCACGAAGAAAGTTGCCATCACTGGATTTTCACTCAGCTCCTCCACAAAGATTCTAGTCAACAAGTAAGTATGTTCAATCTTTATGCTCCGGTCTCACCAGCGGAGAAAAAAATTTGCTGGGACTTGCTCCAATCCTTTCTTTTATTGCACAATCCAGAAAACATCATTATTGCAGGTGATCTGAATGTTACTCTAGCCTCTGAAGAGAAAAAGGGGGGTTCTCCTGTTAGGGACCCAGCTAGAGAATGGGTTGAATACATAATGATCGGCTGGGATCTGGAGGATATCAAGCCTTCTGCTGGGAAATACACTTGGTCTAACAAAAGATTAGGGCCCAACCACATAGCTGCTTGTTTGGACAGATTCCTCGTCCAAACCTCTTTCCTCACTTGTGGTCTAATGGCCTCTTCCAAAATCCTTCCTAACTGCACTTCCGACCATAAACCCATTAGCCTCGAGCTCTCCATGGATGGAATCCTTGGTCCCATTCCCTTTAGATTTAGCCCTCTGTGGATTCAGCAAGTGGGTTTCCATGAGGTGGTTTCAGAAGCCTGGAATCGGCATGTCCTGGGATCCCCATTCTTTGTGTGGGAAGAAACGTTGAGGGGTCTTAAGAGTAGGCTCAAGGAGTGGGCCAAAACTCTGAAAACTCCCGCTGCCAAGAGAAAAGAGTCCTTAGAAAACCTTGTTGTTCTCCAATCAGCAATGGAGGATTCTGATGTTACCCAAAGTCTGCTTCAAAAAGAAGTTGAGTTGCAAAACGCCCTCCATAAAGCAAGTAGGGACGAAGAGGAGTACTGGAGACAAAAATCCAGAAACTTATGGTTACAGGCCGGCGACAAAAATACCAGCTTTTTCCATAAGCATGCCGAAGCTCGCAAGCAATTCAAAAATGTATCAGAAATTCGCTCCCATGATGCTGTGGTTAAATATTTTGAAGGCATCAAGAGAGCAGCCTTCACTTTTTTCAAAGAGCTTTATTCGGCGCCTATAGACCCTCCTATAGATTCTCATGCCTATCCTTTTGATCTAATTCCTCACTGTGTCCAAGATTCTGTTAACACTATGCTAACTGCACCGATCAGCATGGATGAGCTCAAGAAAGCTTTGGATTGCATGGAGCCGAATAAAGCGCCCGGTCCTGATGGGTTCACTGCTAGGTTTTTTTAGTCTTGCTGGTCATCAATCAATAAAGACCTTCTGAGAATGGTCAGGAAGTCTCAATCATGTTCTAAGAGAGGAGGCAGTATCAATTCAGCCTTCCTTGCACTGATTCCGAAAGAGAAAGGAGCTTTCGATTTTAGTAGATTCCGTCCCATTTCACTGTGTAATACTAGTTATAAACTGATTACCAAAATCATAGCCAACCGTCTCAAGAATATTCTGCCAGACATCATTCCGGAAAATCAAGGAGGTTTCATCAAAGGGAGAAAGATTCTGGACAATATTGTGCTGGTACAAGAAGCAGTTCATTCAAGTTGCCACCGAAAAGAGAAAGGAATGGTGATAAAACTCGATCTGGAAAATGCCTTTGACAGGGTGAGACATGATTTCCTGTTTGTTTTTATGAAGAAATTGGGCTTCTCAATAACCTTCATAAATTGGGTGAAAGCCTGCATTGCCTCCCCTTGGATTGCGTCGCTGGTTAATGGCCGATCTACTGATTTTTTCAATGCCTCGAGGGGTCTAAGACAAGGTTGTCCGCTGTCCCCTCTCCTCTATGCTATCCAAGCCTCTGTGCTTAGCTTCCAGCTAGACTACTGTCAACAAGTCCAAACTCTGCCGGGCCTCATAATGGTGCATAATGTTAAAGACATAAACCATGCCCAATTTGCCGATGATACTCTACTGCTTGGAGGAGCGAGCATAAACTCGGCCAGATCTTTTAAGAAGGAGTTAGATATTTATAAGGAGGTCTCGGGCAGCAAGATAAACTATTTAAAAAGTACAATCTTCGGCTGGAACTGCTCGTTCAAGGAACTGACTGACATTACTAGGCTCTTAGAGATGAAAGGATGTCAGACCTGAGAGTCTTTTAAATATCTTGGGATTCCAATCTTCAAATCCATACCTAAAGTTGCCCACTGGATGCCCCTCTTAGACAAGCTAAAGCTCAGAATACAAGCTTGGGGATCCTCTTGGCTGAACAATGCTGGAAAGATTATTCTAATGAAATCTGTTCTCATAAGTATGCCACTTTATCAGCATTCCATTCTGCTTGCTCCCAAAACCTTCCTCAGTAAAATGGATAGTATTCTGAGGAGATTCCTTTGGGAAGGGGGGAAAAATAATGAAAGAATACTCCATTTAGTTAAATGGGATACCATTAAGAGGCCAATCTTGGAAGGAGGTCTTCAAATGAGAGATTTGGCTGCCCAAAATCTCGCTTTGGACTCCAAAATTCTGTGGAATATTGTCGCTGGGAAATCTAGCTGGAGTAAGAGAGTCCTGTGGAAGAAATATTTTCATGGCCAGCGTTTGAGGTGTTTGGATCAACCACCAAAAACCACCAAAGGTTCTCCAGTTTTCAAGCTTTGTCTCTCTGCTATGGAGCATTTTAGTTCCAATCTCTACTGGATCCCAGGTAATGGGAAAAAAATCAGAATCTGGGAAGATCTGATCCTAGGAGATCAGCCTTTGAACCATATTGAAGGTCTGGAAAATATTAAAATTTGGCTACAGTCCAACAATCTAAAAACCCTGTGGGACATTTCCACCTGGACGGATGATACTGGAAGACTGTGGGACAGCTGGAACCTGGGAGAGGTTCCCCATCGGTTGCAGGTTGAAGCATCGTTTCTTTTAGATAAGCTCCAAGGAAAATCTCCTACTACAGCAACAGCCAAGGACAAAAGAGGGTGGGGCTCCCAATCTGGATCTTTCTTAGTTTCTGAAGGTTACAAAAGTATGATTGTTGTTCCTAATGTCCCACCTGATCCAACGCAATGGAAATTTATTTGGGCCTTCCCTTCGCTCCCAAAAGTTGACTTCTTCTGCTGGACATTAGCTCACAACAGCATTCTCACTAGAGATAATCTGAGAAAACGCGGAATGGAAGGGCCCTCCAGATGCCCTCTGTGTATGTCAGAGGAAGAAACAGCTAATCATCTGTTGTTGTTGTGCCCATTTTCCCAAGATGTTTGGAGGGGGGTCCTGATGTCAAGGGTTGTCAAAGTTGAGCTGCCAAGAAATATTCCAAATCTGCTCCACAATTGGGCCAAGTTATCTTCGTTCTGTCTCAATAAAAAGAATCTTCTTAACACTGTTTGGATGTGGATCCCTAAATACACCTGCTGGAAGTTGTGGTTGGAAAGGAATAATAGATTGTTCAGGGGTGAAAATTGTACTTCAGGCAAAGTTATCTCTAAAATCAAAGCACTATTGGGAGAGACTTTGGATGCTAAACCTGCAATAAGGAATGAAGCGGTTTTGGACAGTGAGGAGGAGCTTTGGCTCAAAGATATTGCTCCAAATTATAAAATCAATCCAATTTCCCCAGCAACTTCCCATGCTAATTGGGAAATTCGCCTAGAAGAACAGGAGTTTATAAAGTGGCGATCTACTTTGGATGATCACTGTCTCTTCTTCGATGGGGCCTCTAAAGGCAACCCTGGGGCTGCGGGTGGGGGTGGTGTTCTTCTGAATCCAGATGGCTCTACTTCGCTCCGGTATCATTGGGGGCTGGGCATCGAATCAAATAACAGAGCAGAGGCTCTGGCTCTGTGGCAGGGGCTATCTCTGGCTTTCAATAGGAACATTCTCTCTTTGTCGGTCTTTGGGGACTCCAGGCTTATCATCCAAGCGCTGAATTCCAAATCGACCCCTTCGCAGATTCACTTAGTCCCCATTCTCAAGAAAATCAGGTTCACTCTGGCCAAGTTTCGGAAAATATCCTTTTACCATATTCTGAGGCATCTGAACTCTCAAGCTAACCTGGAAGCCAATCTTGGCTCTACCCGTAGTCGAAGATCTCTGTTAGTCAACTCTGTAGAGTCTCTCTGCATCATTCCTTAATCTTCTTATGATCGACCTATTCAAAAAAATTGTTCAAACTCCAGCTTTGTTGGATCGCACTTGTTCTTGTAGCCATTGGCTTCTGATTCCGGCCTCTCCCTGGATTGCCTCTCCTTTGCCCTTTCCATCTTCCGATGCTTTCTGTTGTATCAGAAGTCGTGCAAGTTATGGATGGGTTCTGTCGGCTGTTCCTCAGGGCGATGTTAATTTTCTTTGGATGTCCGTCAATGTGAAGGTGCAGTATTATGGATTTGGGCTGGACCTTGCTAGATTTACCGACTGGCTTATGGATCAATTCATGGGCTTTCAATGCTGAGTCCCTGCGCAAAGTGCTCACGGAAGGATCAAATAACCCTTCAGCAGAACCTATTTCTGCAACTTGGATGAACCTCAGGCAACAATGGACTATCCAGACAATTACTGCAATCTTAAAGTATCTCCAATCAAGGTTTTAGCAAGCTCGAGGCACGTTCGCCGCGGCGACCTATCTTGCTGTAACGAAGGACGAGATTCCTCTCTGTGTAACAGGAATTTCATTATCAAACAACGATGTAATGATCCAGATCATGGCGGTTGTTTTGCAACCTTTTAATCTAATTAACGTTAAAAGTAAAAAAAAATACTTTTGGAAACAAATATCTATCTTTGATTTGTACATACTACTATAAATATTTTAGGAAGTTCGTGGAGGTTAAATCCATAGCATTCATCTAATAACTTTTTATAATTGAATTAAAATTTTAGAAATTGTATTTTAAAATAAACACATTTTTTAACACAATTACTAATAAATAACGTAGTCTAACTGATAGAAGAAATGATCTTTTTCACATGAATTCACCAAAATTTGACAATACAATTTCAATATTATTTTGTTATTTAAAATATATTTTTGAAAGCATAAATATATTCAGCACCGTGAAAAATCTCTAGAATTATTATGCAGATTAAACAATTTAAATTCAAATTTTAAAAAATCTATATCATATTTTAATTAAAAATAAAAAATAAAAAATAATCGTGAAAAAAACCATTTCATTTATAAAGTAAACTATGCCCTAATAAATAATTCTATATAATATAATAACTAATGTAATGAAAATACGTCATAGTGAAATTATTAATTAATTTAACGCAAACAAGGATTTAAAAGACAACCATAATGAAACGATAATGGTGAGGATATTTTTTTTCCCGTGTGTTTTTGTTTCTTTCAAGAGAAAGCCTTGGAAAGTTTTCCCCTCTTACATAGAGGGAAAGGATTCAAATAAATTATTGTTTCATTTTGTGTGTCTTTTGGGAAAATAATGCTTATTTGATATTCTATTGGATATTTATAATAGAAGATTAAACGGTTCACCTAGTTTGATCACAAATGGTACCATTTGAAGTGTGAATAGATTAATCCATTTTGTTTTTCCTAAATGTTATGATTGCGGATGGTGATTTGAGACCGGGAAAATTTTAATGATGGGAAATTATTTTGAAGTTTAAAATATTGGCGAATCTCATTAGTCTTTAATATGAAAACTATAAAATGTTTATTGATATATTTGTAAAATTATTCAAATTTATAATGATTTTCTATATAATCTCTATATAATGTTGGCGATTTTTAAGTTTAAATAATTATATATTGTAAAATTTGGGCGAATCATTTTTATAAAAAAATGGAAATTGGCGAACCTTTTTTTGGAAAAAACATGGAAAATTAGCCCACCTGCAAATATTAGCCCCTAAAATTTTCCATAATTTGAGAGAACTTGATTATTAATTCTATAAAAACGTTACACATTAATGCTTTATTGCATTGCAATTATTTGCAAGAAAAATTATGTTGCCCATCTTTTAGAGGTTCATGTATCCTTTTATAAATTTATGAAGGGGAATGAGATTGCAATACAGCCATAAACTTATTTTTTCCATATTTTGATTCATTGAGCTCGTAAAATAAAGTATTTTTTTGGGCCTAAAACAACATATGAAATTATGTATGCACAAGTTTTTTATTGATTTTTTTTTAATGGTAACTTTAGTTTAATTTTTATTTTTTAAAGCTAATTTTTAAATCAATATTGAAAGTTTAAATATTAGTTAATACTAAAGTCTAAATATTAAAAAATAAATAAATTAAATTTATGATGAATTAAAAGTATTTTTCTAATTTTATAGTTGAAATACTAATTAAAATTGTCTTTGAAAGATAGGTTGAAAAAGTTCTTTTAAAATACTGGAAATTATCATTAAATGTTTGGTTAAAATTAGTATTACCATTATGAGTGAAATACTATATTCTTGTGGATGACACCTTTATAAATTGGTCTCATGGTTGTCAAAAGTTAGATTTTTTTCACCAACACTTGAATGATCAATCTGACTCCATCAAGTTCACAATAGAAACATAGATTGATGGTAGCCTTCCTTTCTTTGATGTTTTTATCCCTACAAATGATTATGGCTCCTTCTCTCACCGAGTTTTTCGGAAGAAAACTCACACTGAGAAATATTTGCATGCTTGCTCTCATCATATTCCGGCTAAAAAAGTCGAGGTTCTCAACACTTTAGCCATGAGAGCTCTTAGGGTTTCAGATGATGAACATTTGGAAGAAGAGAAGGCCCATCTCCTTAAGGTCTTTGAAAAGAATGGCTATAGTAAAAGTCAGGGTTTGAAGGCTTTCATGAAAGCTAGTAGAGGTCTGAAACTGAGAATTGTTAAAGATGATTTAGTTGGTAGAGTTCATCTGCTTTTTATACAAGGTACTACTGATAAGATCGCTCGGATTCTAAGGAAGCATAAGATCTCTTCCTCTTTTAGACCGTTGAACACCATTCGCGGTTCCCTAAGATCTGTTAAAGACCCTTTGGACCCCAAAAGCATGAAAGGTGTTTATTTGATCCTGTGCTCCTGTGGGATCCCCTACATTGGAGAAACAGGTCGGTCGATTAATAAAAAGATTCAAAATCATTCTGCTGATATCAGACATGGTAGAACAAAGTCTTCAGCTCTAGCTAAGCACGCAGAGAAGACTAAGCACCACATTTGTATGGAAGAATCCAAAGTCATTGTTAGGGTTGATCATTTCCATCACCGTAAATTTAGGGAAGTTGTTGAGATTGAGAAAATGCCTCGTACATTGAATAGGGATGATGAGTAGAAAGTTAGCCGCTGTTGGATCCCATCTCTATGCTCTCAGTAGATTTCCTTTCTCTGGTGTTTTCCTCTCTTTTTATTTTTGCTGGGTTTTTATTTGTTATGTTTTATACTTTCTTATTATTAGAGTCATTTTCTAGGTTTGAAGTTTTTTAGGTCTCTTCATTTTTTTATTTTTTATTTTTTTATTGACCTAGCTTTAGTTTATATTTGGTTATTTCTTTTTAGTATTATTTTTATTTATACGTCTATTTATTTATTATTTAATTATTTAGTTATTTATCTTTATTTTTATGTTTATTTATTTAGTTATTTATTTTATTTTTACTTTTATTTATTTATTTATTTTTATTTATTTTATTTATTTTTATTATATATATATATTTTGTTTAATTTTATTTTTTATCTTTATTGACTTGGTATTTATTTATTATTTTATATTATGATAGTGTTTAATTCGTTTTCTCTTATTTATTTATTGGTAATTTTATTTTGACCATTGATAGTGTTTGTGATTTTCAATGTATTTTATTTTAATATTTCTTTAACATTTATTTTTTCATTTATTATAAGTTTTGATCATTGCTTTTCTCCGCATTATATATATTGATAGTGTGATCAACCAATCTTCATTATCCTGATGATGAACTAAAGTCAGTAGTTTGAAACGCGTCAGTTTTAAGTTTTCTCATATGATTTCCTGAAAGATTTATTATAATAAATAGAATGTTATAACTAAATTTTACAACCTATGTCTAAATGTTAGTTGAAATATATATCAAAAATGTTTTGGTTGTAAGCTCGGATTAGGTCTTAATGTTAAAGTAGATAAATACTTATTATAGATATGAGGTAACATCTTGGTATAAAGTTTTCTTGAAGTCAAGTAAATTCTTATTCTTAATATCTTTTTAAGTATGTCAATCTCTCAATGAACCATGCAACATGGTAGTGTTAATAATAAACATATGTCATGATAAAATTTGGCTATGTTCATGATGATCATAAAAAATTAGTAAGAAGATGCTATCATTGTGTGCATCCCAAGCATTTACTTACATAAATGTAATACATGCTAGTTAAAAATATAATAAATACATAATTTTGAAAATTGATTACTTTACATTACAATGTTTCATAAACATATCTCACATATATACCTAATGTTCCATACACAAATTTAATCTTTTAGCTTAATCATTTTGTGAATATTTTCTCTTTACCCATAACCAAAATAAAGATCATACATTTGAATCAAAACTTTTACTTATGCCCCTTCAATATTATGTAATGCATATTTAATATTTTTTTAGCATCATTAAATTAATGAAATAATATATAAAATAAATTGATTTTTTGATATAATATATTGTAATGACATGAGATATAATGATTATAAAAAGGTAATATTAGTTAAATGTGATTACGGTTCTCGAAGCCCTAAAACTAAATAAACCAACTTTGTCGTAAATATTCAATATACATATTTGTAGGATGGTCATGTTGGTCCTAATGTCAAAAGTAAAAATAGCTAAAGTATTAATAAATATGATGAATTGGAGTTCTTGAAAATGCAATGTTTTGATCTCTCAAATGTTGGCTAGTGACTTTTTATAGAATCATCTAGTCCTACACCATATTAATGCATTTCAAATGATAGGACATAGTTTTTATATTAAATATGCGTTAGATCTTATATTCCTTCTATATTATCTATTGGTGAGGCGTTGGTGTGAGAATAGATCTAGATAATGAGGAGGTTTCATTTATGTATTACAAAATTGTATCATTAGAATAAACATTGTACAACAATATAAAGAATATGATTTAGGTTTTTTTTCCCAATTTTTTGGTTCCTGTAGTGTGATATTTTTCTTAACATGGTATTTGAGCTCATTTGGTTTTAATGGCATATTTGCTTTTCAGGTAGTCATTCATAAACCATTCAAAAATCTAAGGAATTATAAGAGCTATATTCACTTTTTGTTCACATAGAAACTTTGATGATGATAAAACTCTCTGAATCTCTAAAGAGACCTATTATGTAGATTTGACAATTTTGTATATCTTTAGTTCTAAGGTAAATATGTTGTAAATTTGGAATATTTGAGTATATCTAAGAATCCAATGAAGAACTAATGTAAGTCATGACACGGTGAGAACATGAGGCATCATTTAAAATTCGTTGGTTTATTGGAGAGCTAAAATGGGTGATGGGCCACTATAAATATGCCATGTTGCGAAGAAAGAAGGTCAAACTAAAGAAGATTATCGTTTTCAGATCAAGTGATACTATGGAATGTGGATGAAAGAATGAACATGTTAAAACTGTAGTAGACAAGAAGGTAAAATAATGCAACTATTTTTAGTGATAAATGGCTTAACGTTGATTATGGCCACAATCTAAATTTGTTGATAGTATAAATATTATTTTCTAAATCGAATTGATGTGTAGCACACCCTTCTTACCACCCATAGTCCACAGTAAGGATAGAAAGAGGGAGTTACTAGGATGACCCAACCTCTAGTTTCCTACTATAGAAATGGGTGTTGGGATGTGGAATTGGCATCTTTTTGCACTATTTTCCTACTTTTTCTCTACCCTTTTTTACTCTAAAGACCATAATTTTTCACTGTAATAGGCATTATCAACCTAAATATGTCTCTTTCTATATATCATCCTTATGATGCAATTCAAATTGTATTTTGGCATGAAAATTACTGCTTTAGGCTATTTTTATCATGAAACTGACAACTGGGTTGTTAATGGTATGTGGTTTGTTGAGACGTTGTTGCAGGATTACATTTTCTAGTTTTGCCTTGCCAAGGACAAGACAAGAAGTCGTTGAGCATTTTTTTTACAAACACGACTTATTTTGGATGAGTTTATCTCCTTTAATTAGTCATGAACACTGATTTGGAAAGCATTTGCTCAAAGTTAGTTCAATTTTCAAAGGAGAAGTTTATGGATAGTGCAACTGAAACAATTAGAGTTTTCTATAGATGATTATTGTAGTTTGGAAAAGTTGTTACAACTTTGTCCAAACCTTGGAATTTGATATTAAATTTTTAATATGTATTATTGATTTAGATCACATGAGAATTAAGAGATTCTCATGATGATCTTATAATTTCAATCTAAAATTGTAAAGTGGTGTGCTCTTTACCCGCGGGAGACAGATAGACATATAAATGCATGTAGACATACATAGAGAGGGGGAGTGCACCAACATTTTAATTTTGTATGTTTCATTAATGAAAATCTCAATCATTCATGGTGCCATACCTTTTTTTCGACTAACTTATGTGTCGTGTAGTGTACCAAAACTTGCTAGGAAGGAAGGGCCCTCGTTGTTAGCAGGGATCTTTTCTTAGGAAGATATTATAGCTATTTCATTTATTTCCTCTCGGTTTTGATTCATGTATTCTTTTTTTTACTATTATTGTTAATATTGTTCATGCTTTAATGATTGCAAAATTCTAACCTATGTATTGTGTAACAACATATGTATTGGATCGATCCCTTTGTTAGTGTGACATATTTAATTTAGGTTATAGTTTTATGGTGTGTTTATTTCCTGAAAGTGTGAGCAAGGTTTGAAGAGTGTAACAACCAAGTGATTGGATTGTTGAAAGTGTTATTACAATGATTGAGTTTGAGATTCATTAACATTAGTCATCATTTGTCCTTGCATATACAATGTGTGACAACCTTGAAATAACAAAACCTACTTGGATTTACAAATTAATGTGAGAGTTGGAAAATTTTCTCTAGATTAAAAAGACAATTGTTCTGCTCAACATTTTGGCATTCTTGTTAGGGAAGGCTATTAGAGGTGCATATGTATGCCTATTTTATGTGCATGTGTTGATTAAAGTGTGGTATATGTGTTCTGATTCTGAAGGTCTTTCAGGTGGTAATACAGGAGGTAAGAACATGCGCATCCCTTCAACATATTGAACTAGGCCTCGAATTTGTATGAATCGGGACACATATGATTTCATTGCACGAGTTGTGAGGAAGAAAAGTTTGGTTCCCCAAAATAAAGTAGCCATACAAGTGGAATAGGACGAGGTATGAAGAAGAAGAATCAAGGCTTGGGAAGAGTAATTTTCATATAGGAGATTATTTCAAAGGCTAAGGAAAAATCTTCCACTTGGGGAAAAGTAAGTAACAAGAAGGGATTAGGTGTTGTAGTCCAACAAGAAATTGCAGCACCTACACTAGTGTGGGACCAGGAGTCCAAGAAGCACCTACACTAGTGTGGGACCAAGAGGTCTTAGCAGCACCTACATTGGTGTGGGCTAAATTTGGTGCAGTGTCTATTTTAATTTTCCCTTAATTAAAATGGAAAATAAAATGTAACCTTATCTCATAATCACTTGTAATAGTTAACTGAGTGTGATAAACTCAGTTAGCTCATGAATTTCGAGTTGAGGATAGTTGGTGAGGCATGCAGTGTAATTATAGTTGTAACAAAGTTCGAAGTGCAGTTGGTGCATTAGTTTAATGCATGTGTAATCAGTTAACTCAGTTAAGTGAGTTAAAGTCAGTTGTGCTAGTTGTAACTGTCTGTTGCACTAGTGAGAGTTCAAGTGAATTAAATATTATTTAATTCACAATCGGTGATCTAACATGCAACTGATGATTTACTATTATTAGCTCATGCATGTTAGTTCCAGTGGATACCCAGTTGAGATATAGGTGAAAGGGATGTTAACTATCAGTTTTAGGATTATTAGGTTGCACCCATGCAACCAAACACTTATTGGATTGCCCATGATCCTTGTGCAGTCAAGGAAGGCCAAAACCCCTAAATAATAGGGGTTGAATTACACATGAATTGCGCAAGAAAGGAAGGTTGTTTAGAGGATGAGATTTGGCTAAGTGTTGGTCAGTTTTTGTCTAGGACAGTGTGAGACAATTAGCTGAGTACATGAGACTCTTGTGAGAAGAGTGTATTGTAATTGTTTCATGTATCCATGCTGAATATAAAATAGAATATAGTGGGGTTTTGAGCAACAATATTTTCCTGGGAAATTATTTGTGTTTTGGTTTGATTGATTCTTCTTTGCTTCATGTGATTGGCGATTGTGTTTAAATTTCCGCAATTTATTTGTAGAAGCGATTCAATATATTGCTTAAGTACATTTTTAGATCGGATTGAATCCATGATATACATATTGTGTGTATAATTTATACATGGTATTAGAGCACAAGAAATCACAATAGTGGATGAGGAGCTGAGTTTGTGACTGAATAGAATTCAAATTTGCAAAAGGCTTTCTTGGTGCTACATGTGATTCAGGATCAAAATGGCTTTTAATGGCTTGAAATTGGAGTATGCACTCGAGGGTAGATCTAACTATATTGATTGGAAAGACAGGATGGAGCCAGTACTGGAGGAAAATGGATTGAAGGAATTCATTAACAATGATGTTCCCAAACCCGCTGTGACAAATGGTGCAAATCTTGATGCATGGTAAAAGAAAGTTACAAAGGCGACGAGGATATTACTGGAGGGAGTGCGAGACCACATTGTCTCAAGTATCCATGGTAAATACACACCATATGCAATGTGGAAAGCTTTTAAAGATCTATTTCAGAGCAGTAGTGATCATAGGAAATTGGCAATGAAAGATAAACTCAGGAAGATCAAGATGGAGAAAGGCGAAACCATGCCAAAATATTTAACAAAGTTTGTCCAATGTTGGGATGAAGTTGGGAGTGTTGGAATTACTGTCGCTGATGATGATTTGGTGAGCCTAGCTCTTCTAGGACTTCCCAAGAATTGGCATAGTTATTAGGACTCTGTCAATGGAAGGGAAAAGCTGTGAGATTGGGAACGAATTTGGTCGGATTTGGTGCAAGAAGAGTTCAGACGGAATACTAGAGATGGATATTCATCTAAGAATGAAGATGAAGAATATTATGATTTGGCTACCAAGGCGAAGAAGGGGAAAGGAAATAAATTCCATTCTAAATCTGATTCCAGTAAAGATGGAAAGAAGTGCGACATGTCCAGAGTGAAGTGTTTTCACTGTCATGAGCATGGACATTATGCCACTAACTGTCCATAAAAGAAGAAGAACAAGAAGGCTTTAGGATCTGCAACTGGTGAGGCTTTGGCCTCGCAATTTGAGCTTGAATTCTCGTTCATTTCATGCATGGTTTTAGGTGCAGTGGCATCGATGTGGCATTTGGATAATGGTACATCCTTTCACATGACGGGAGACAAAGAACATTTCAGTAGCTTGGAGGAGAAGGACCTCCATGTTAGGTCCCTGTAATTTGTCAGATTGGTAAGACCAAATAAATAAGGGTAACATCAAACCAACTTTGGAGTCTGAGGACCTAGCCTTCCTGGACTCAGAGAGGGCTCTCTCTATATTTGTATAAAGGATATAACTTGATTGATTTAGGATGCTGATTTTAGGCTAGTTAAAATGATAGGGATTTTTTGTTTTGTTTTGATTGGTTGCTTGTTAAGAAGAACAGATAGAGTAAGAGAAATTCAAACCATTGGGCTATGGAGTCTGTGAAAGGTTTGAAGAGTACAACAACAAATCAAGGGTGTTTCATAGGGCAAGTTAACAAATCCAAATCAATATTAATAGCTTATGTGGGTGTGAAATGAACATTAAGTTGTGAGTTTAGTAGCTTAAAGGGAAATTAAGAATCCTTTAACATGTACTAGAACAAGAAGAGTATTTAATATCACTATTTTTAAGAAAGAACCAAAGGACAAGGCATACCATAAACTTCTTTGGACAGACTTTGCCAAGTAAAATTTAAGACAACAATTCAACAAACCCTAGAGAGTAGGGAACTCCTAAATTCTCTAGCTATTCACTTTCAGACAAAGAAAAAATTTAAGATAACAAATCAGTAATGATTAAAGAGCAGGGAACTCCTGATTTCTTCAATCAGACTTCGAAGACCTTTAAAGTGATTGTTCAAGATAGACCAAAGGACAGGGCGAACCATAAACTTCTTTCGCCAAAATATAGTAAGAAAACTTCTAAGAAAGCCTTGAGAACAACATTTTAAGCATAACCAAAGGACAGGGAAAACCATAAACTTCTTTGGCTGGACTCTACTGAGTTAGTCTCAAGAAAAAAAACTAGGTGAAAATGGAGAGCAGGGGAAAATGGAGAGCAGGGAACTCCTAAGTTCTCAAATCAGACCCAGCAGAGGAAAACATTTAAACAACAGAAAGCAGATAGAATTAAGGTGCCTCTAACAACATATCTTAACCTAAATTTTCTGTTATGTTATAATAGAAATTGATGTACAAAATGGAAAACAAAAGGAAACCATTACAAGATCAGAATAACATCACCAATTAAGCAAGTTCATGAATCCTATGAATGTGCTTGTTCCATTCATATCTAGTCCAAAAAAGTTACAAAGCTTCAAAGAAAACTTCTTTACAACTCAAAGTCTATGAGGTATTCATCTCAAAAACCAACCAACAAAAAACATGAAGTATCCATGCAGTATTTATCTGCAAAATGAGGAGGTGATCCTAAGCTAGGGTTTTAGATTTGTATTTATTACAAAGTTAATGCATTTTTGACCTTTGAGACCATGCAAGGCCCAAGGAAAAATATCTAAGACTGATTCATTATAATAATAAATCCTAACTTAAATTCTGAGATAAATTTAGAATATGTTTGAATTTAAGGCTTCTCAATAAATTTTACAATAACTCCTGGTAAGGGCGCAACGCCGGTGCAAACGCGCATCGCCATGACAGAAAAAATGTTCTGTCTTGTAGCCAACGTTTGGAGGCCTTCCCGATGTCCAAATGAGCTCCATGATGGCGCATTGGAAAGGTCTATGAGTCTAGTTTCCAAATATTCTTTCAATTTTAAAAATGGTTCCCATATGACTTGTCAAAAACCTGTTCTCCCAAGACTGGTAAACGTGCAACACCAAGGCCAAAAAGAGGGCAGAAACATGATTTTTTGATGGGTTTTGGCCTTTTTGAGGGATTAGTTTTGCTCGAAATATCCTGAAAATTTATGAGGTTGATGTACTTGTCATTAGGAACATGAATATGTTGACAATTTTCCATTTGGATGGCCCCAAAAAGAGCGTAGCGCCAGTGGCGCTGCGCGTTTGGCACAATTTCTGCATGTCAAACTGTCAAAAAATCAAAATGTGCACAAAAGTGTCAAAATTGTAATTTTTCTTGCTGATAAAGGTTTAGAGGCTTGGAGGGACACCTTAGCAATGATATTGAGCTTCTCTTTCTCGTTTGACTCGGTCAAAGCACGAATCTTTGCATGGGTTCGTTTGAGCTTGGCCCTTGCAATCTTGTTTCTCATGGCATAATGTCTTGCCATCTTCCTTTGAACATCAGTGTCTCTCTTTGCCTTCTCTAGTAAGCCCTATAGATGAAAATTTTCCCTCTCAAGCCAAGGCTCTCTATCCCTGCTAATCTCTATGGAAAGCAGCTCACTTGGAGTGAGCTGCTCTGCCAATTCTACCTATTTCTCCCTTTCCTGAGCTAAAGCCCTCTTCAGTCCAATGGTCTTTGGTATTTGTCTAGGAAGCTGATCTTCCTCATCATCACTGCCATAAAACTGACTAAGGTCTCATCTAGCAAAGCCTTGTCCTTTCCTGCCTCTCTTTGAGCTCTGATTACTCTGACCTCACTGATGGTCTGTTTTGTCTCTAGCTGCTGATTCTCTAACTCAAGAAAGTTAATCACATTCTTTGCTCTACCAAGATTAGCTTGAAGCTCACTAATCTTGGCATCCTTGCCTCTGATCAATGCACTAGTAATTCTCTCCTCATCCTCATCATCAAGGTCAATCAATTGAAACTCCTGCTCAGTTTCATGTTTGTCCTCCTCCTTAACAATGATATGCTCTGTAATCTTTTCCTTTCCCTTATCAACCTGTTTTGCTGATGAAGAAGGCATGGCCCCTTTCACACCAAGTGAAGCAAACACATGCCTGTGGCCTCTCTGATATGTCAAAGGAAATGACTCAATGTCAATCATTTTAGTGCTAGCTGTCTCTATGTTCCTTTCCTTGCTTGATGCTCCGGTATAATGATATGAGGGTGAAGGGTTGTGGAAAGGTGATGAGGTAGGATCAATATGAGGTGACTGGGTGTGAGTGGATGGTGATGTATGAACAACGGGATGTGATGGAGAAGTGGATACAAGAGGATGAGAAGATGAAAGAATATCTTGCCGATGATGGCCAGGTGGAGTAATGAAAACCTCCCCTCACAAGTGAAATACTTCATTATTATCCTCATCATGGGCATATACGGATCAAGGAGATGAGAAAAAGGGAAAATGGACTTGTTGTGATCTTTGTACCAAGGTTTGAGGTATGGTTCATAATAGCTCATGTCCAAGTTTGCTTGTTTAAACCACCTCTCTCCCACACTAGGTATCCTTGTAGTAGTTGCAATGGCATTGGTGGACATCTCAAATGTAACTCTAGCAAGATTAACCTATTTGTTATGTAAATTGATGATGAATAGTCTTGTTAACTTTGGGTTTTTTTAGACTTGCTGTACTCTCTCATAGAACTCAAAGCAGCCCACATGCTTAAAGCAAGAAACAATGGGAGGAGAGGCCATGAGTTCCCTTGTATTGATGGGTTCAAACCTATTTATCTTTCCTCCCTTATGATCATGTCTCCTTCGCATTTGTGCCTTACCAACAATGCCACTGTCTTCTTCCTCTGACATCTTCAAATTCTGATTTGGAAACCTTAGGGTGGAAGTGAAATGAAATGAGGGGAAGGGGATGAGATGATTAGCTTTAAAGATGAAAGGAATGAGTGAAAGAGAATGTGCGTAGGGAAAAAATAGATGAATGTAAACCATAAATTAATGTAATTACCTTGTTTTTTGACTGATATTTCTTTTAGGAGGATGAAACAAGGGTAAAACAATGATCTCAAGCTAAAATTTAGGGTTTCCTTTAGGGTTTCATTTCCATTTAATTATGAATCACCAAATTGCATAAAAATAGGGCTTATGTCATGCACTTACCACTTAAGAGTGCTTGGAGAACTTTGGAAAGATTTTGGAGAAGATTTTATGTGATTTGATTTGATAGAACAGTCACCAACCTTCCCTGGCTAAATGTGCAGCGCTAGTGGTAAGCGTGCAACGCCTTTGCAAGGGCATAGCGCCAAGCTACAGGTGCACAATGCCTTCAAAAAATGCATTAAAATTCTTGGGCAAGGGCACAACGCTGATCTCCAGGTGCGCAACGCAGGTGAAAATGCGCAGCGCCAAGTGCTGAACGCGCAACGCCAAGGAATTTAGCCCAAATTCGCTCAGAAAACTCACAAATTTTTCCTTGCAGAATGCTTCTGATGTTTTTAAAGGTGAAAATGACTCATTTGAAATGTAAAATGGGCTTTTATAGGCTTGTGGATTTAATTTAACTTGAAAACCCACTTTCTAATGTTTTGAAGTCTTCTTTCTTTATCAATGCTACTCTTTGACACTTTTTTGCATTGCAGGTTGCTGAAGTCATGAAGTTGGCTTTTCTTTTGCTCATTGAGGCTTGACATGTTCACTTTGACAAATTTTGGATTTAATTTTTACATAGAGTAGCATCTTCGAAATCTTCTGTAGTTTCCACATAAAATTCAACTCAACTTTTCCACTTTCTTTGGTCACCTTTTTCAAATCTCTAAGTGCCTGCAGTTCTTTACAGCAATCATCAGTGTTGTTTTATAATTTCTCTATGGCCCTTTCAAGTTCATTCATTTTTGTCCAGTTCACCTTACCCTTTTTCCATATTCCATGAATATTTTCTGACAGACTTTCTTCATGCTTGGCCTTGTGTGCTTCCTCCATGTTATTTTCCTGCAAGTAATCAATAATTTGGCACTCAAATGGACTATCAAGTTTACAACCCTTGTCATCTACAAGACCAAGTTTTTCCCCTTTCCCTTGTTGTAAATTTTTTTCATTCAGGAGTAGACAGTCTACATCATCAGTACTTTCTACTGATAAATCTTCCAACACCTCTATAGAAGTGCCAAACTTTGTCCCATTTTTCTCACTTGCAGGTTCTGGACTGAGAAGATAATCCTCCTTGGAAATATTATGTCCTTCTTGAATAACCATGTATTGACATTCTATTATATCTGAGCCAGATTCTAGCAAAGGAAAAGCATTGCTTGAAACATCCAAGGATTTTGGGGAGCCAGAAGAATGCTTATCATAATCAATCCTTCTCATTATGTGTGCTGACCTTATCGGAATGAAAAGATGACCATGAAAAAATGCAAAACCCTAATGAGCTAATGGGAGTGCTTTTTAACCTGATTTTGAATGAAATTTGACTTAAAAACTTTAAAGTGAAAAGAGCATTTCCAAAAGTGCTATTATGCTCAAGGGGACATGGGAATGAGTTAGCAACAAGGAATCTTAGAGGGAGGGTGGAGTTTATTGATAGGGGAAAATGGGGAAATGAGGTTTTTTAGGTAGGAAAGAAGAATGAAAATGAGAGGTATAAGCCCATAATGAGTCTTTTAAGAGCAAGAGGGTGACTTTGAGATGGAAAACTGATAGACAAGGAAAATGTTTTATGAAGATAATGAAGACAATGATATTTATAAAACTCAAGATATTCAAGGAATATTGTTTTCAGAAAACTATAACCATTCTATAGTCATACAAAGATAGTGAAAAATACTGATGACTAACAGTGGCCCCACTTGGGGAGGGAAACTCCTTTAGGAGGTGTCAAGAACCTCAGAGTTCAGATCTTTGGAATTTGTAAATCAGTGCCTCGCTTGTACTTTGAAGATTCCTCTTTCTTCAATTTTTGATTTGTTGTTGTTCTTGGAAGCTGTGATCTTTTAAAATTTGAAAAAAAATTGCTTCAACATCAACTCTACCTACCCATCATACTTTTCCTAGCATTTTTTCTTCATTTGGGTGCATTTGGACTCACAAACCCTTGACATCATTTTTCTTTTGAAAGCAAAAACTATCTACTTCTACCCTTTTATCATCCTAAGGCTCAGATTAGACTTATGAGATCTTTTATTCTCTACCTAATCTACTTATCCGTCAAGATTAAACAGTTTGATAGTTTTCATTCTCTAATCTATCAACATACAATTTAAAACATGACCAAATCAAGGTTAAGCAGTTTGATTTTTCATGAGCTGTGGCATTTTGGACAAGATGCACACAGATTTTAGTTTTGCACAAAGTAAAAAAAAAAACTAAGGGCTATAATTTGGAATTTGTCATTCATCCCTCTATTTTCTCTTTGGTTCATATTTGAACTTTGGGAACCAATATCTTTTCCTAACCTAGTCTACTGATAAGCCAAGTTTAAATAGTTTGGAAAATCTTCATTTCTAACTTATCAGTAATCAATTTAAATTTGTTCAACCATGATTAAGTTGTATGGCTGAACAATGTTTCATAAAAAAGTAGTGGTATTTGGACTTGCACACTTTTAGAAATATTATTTTTTGGTATGGGGCCTACCTCTTCTTTTTATCTACCCTCTTTTCTTCTTTTCTTTGTTTTTGTTTCATTTTTCTGATCTTTTATTCAAGCAGTGTTATGTACAATGAATAAAGCTTTAAACTAAGAACTTCAACAAAAATAATGCTTTAGCATCCTGCCATTGACAGGACCTCCATATAGTTATGTTCCATCTGTTTCTTGTAGAAAGAATGCATTGTTACATCTTGCTGAGTGGATGATGTATGGACCCTTCCATAGATTGTCAAATTTCCCATGCTTGCCTTTGTCCTCTCTTCTTGAAACCCATTTCAGAATTTTGTCTCCAATCTGGAAATCATTGGCTTTAGTCCTCTTATTAGATATTTTCTTAATATTCTCTTGTACTATTTGTGTTATGTTGTATACTTCTTCCCTTGATTGCTGTAATTGAATGGTTTGGTTCAACCTCCTTTGTGTATCATTCTCCTCTAACTATACCTCTTGAATAAGATTTATCACTGGGACTCCCAAGGATGTTGGAAAAAATGTATGCATGACATACACTAGTTGATAGGGAGACATGTTAATTGATTTTCTGTTTGTTAATGTGTCTGCCCATAGTGCATGCACTAATTTTTTGTGCCATGAATTTTTGTTCTCTTCCAACAATTTCTTGATGATATTTACCAAAATTTTTTTAGAGGACTCAACCAACCCATTACCTTAAGGGTAATAAACTGTAGAATGCCCTAATTTAATGTGATACTTGTAGAAAAATTCTACCATTCTCTTGGATTTAAATGCAGCAACATTATCAGTGATGATTTTTCTTGGAAAACCAAATCTGGAAAGAATATTGGTTTCAAGGAATTTGATGATTACTGAGTCCGTGGCAGTCCTTGAAGGGATGGCTTCTATCAATTTGGTGAAATAGTTAGTTGCAGTGAGGATCCATTTACATTGAGCAGAAGAGGAAGGGTGGATTTCTCCAATGAAATCTAAACCCCATTTTTGAAAATGAGTTTCAACACTGATAGGTTGTAAAGGCAATGGCAATAGTTTTCTCTTTCCCTCAAATATTTGGCATTTATTGCAAGTCACTACTAGCTTGTGGATATCAGGGAAAAGAGTAAGCCAATAGAAACCAGCTCTAAGGATTTTGTTGGCAGTGGTTGTCCAATAGAGATGACCTCCACATTCTCCTTCATGAAACTCATGCATGATTCTATCTGCATCTTCGTGAAGTAAACATTTAAGCAAGATACCAACTGGATTTTTCCAATATAAAGATTTATTTAGAATGTAGAAATTTACAGCTTTTAGTTTCAAGAATCTGGCCTTTGTTTTGGACAAACTAGGAGGATCATTTAGATTAAAAAGCAGATATAATATATCAACATACCAGAGTGAGTTCAGAAATGCTTCTTCAATAGTTGGAGTCGCCAGCTCCTCTTGTTCATCCAAGGAATGTATCGTGTTTATGTCCAGTGCTTGAAAGTTTTCTTCAACCATCAGTTTGGCCAGTCCTTTCCCTTTGATTAGCTTGGTGGGCTTGATTTCCAAATCATACCCTAATATGACAACAATCCACTTACCTCTTTTACCATCAGGATCTTGAGTTAGCATGTCCTTAACAACTGCATGAGGAACAAAAGAAATGACACATGAATGCAAGATGTAAACTTTGAAATATTTCAATGCTTTGATTAAGGAAAAAGCTTTTTTTTCCATAATGTTATATTTCAGAGGTGCATCTCTTAGTGCCTTGCTGAAGAAAGCTATGGGCTGTTCATGTCCCATTATGTTCTTTTGTAGTAATACTGCAACAATTGTGTGTTCTGATGCAAATGAGAAGATGAATAAGTCCGTAGTGAAGTCAGGGCTGATGAGGACTGGTGTTTGGGTAAGTGCTTGTTTTACTAGTTTAAAGGATTTCTTTGCTTCTATGGTCCATTTGAATCCTATTTCTCTTTTCAGCATGTTAGTAATGTTTCTTAGGAGTTTTGTGAGGTTTGGTATGAACCTTCTTAAGAAGTTGATCTTTCCAATGAAAGATTGTAGCTCTCTGATGTTCCTAGGGTGACTGATATGCAATATCCCCTCAATCCTCTTTGGGTCTATCTTAATCCCTTCTTCAGACATGATATGGCCTAAATTTTTTCCTTCTTGAAGACCAAACATAGTTTTCTTAGGATTTAAAGATAGACCATACTTTCTACATTTTTCAAGGACCTTTCTTAGGTGAACTAGGCGTTCTTCATCAGTTTTTAAATAGACAATTATGTCATCAAGGTATATCACAATGAAGTAACCTATTTCTTTGGAAAAATCAATGTCCATGGCTCTTTGAAAAGTGGCCCCAACATTCATTAACCCAAAAGGCATTTTGACATACATGAAGGTGCCCTAAGGTGTAGTGAAGGCAGTTTTGTGCTGATCATCTGGATGTACTACCACCTGATTATACCCTGAAAAACCATCAAGCAAAGATATTATTTTGGAGTCTACTACCCTTTGCAGTATATGATCCATCTTAGGTAAAGGGTAGTTGTCTTTCAGGGAGGCTTTTTTTAAATTTGTGAAGTCTATGCATAACCTAATTTCCCCTGTTTTCTTCCTCACTGATACAAGATTTGAGACCCGTTCCGAGTACCTAAGTGGGACTATTATTCTAGCATCAGACCTTTTTTTTTTAATTTCTTTCTCAACCAGAGGCATTAGGACAGGGTTTATTCTGCGCAATTTCTGTGTAAATGGTTTATGGTTTTCCTTGAGAGGAATCTTATGCGGAATTATGTTTGTATCATAGGACTTCAATTCCTCATAGCCCCATGCAAACACATCATTAAATTCCTTGAAAAGCTCAATGTATTTATGTTTTATAAGAGCTGGCAGTGTTTTGGATAGTTTTATCATTTTAGGTTCTTCCTCACTGCCTATGTTGCATTCTTCTATATCTGTTTCAATGGATTCTATTTTAGGCTTCCTAGCAACATCATTGAAATCAAAAAGTTCTTCTAAGGGGACAAGTCCTCTTGGAAATAGATTTTCTTTGCATTGCAATACCTCAAAGTCATTTTTATCTGAATATTCACACAATTTTTCCTCATGACAGTGTTCTAATAGATTTATATCAGCAACATAAGGTGGCTCTGTTTTGTGTGTCTTTTCCTCAGCAGAGTAGTTCTCTTCATGATCTGAGTTTGATTTTGGCATTTCAAACTCATTTTTGGACTACAGGAAGTCTTAAATATGTTTGTCACCTTCAAAAACTTGCCAATAATCTATGCTATCAGGGACTGTCGATCTTATTTTGATCTTTCCCGTGTATTGTTCATTGGCATGAGGTAGTTGGCAAGTGCTAGCAGCGAATGTTAGTTCATTTGCAAGGTTGTTTTGAGTTCTTGGGACAGAGGTAAGTTCATATTTTTCAAATTTTTTTAGGAGGTTTAAGGCAGCATTTCTATATTCTATTAACATGGGATTTTTGGCTGAATATTCTCCTTTAGTTTGCCTAATAATTAGCTCAGAATCTCCTTGAATGAAAATTTTCTTAGCTCCTATATTTTTCAGCAATTGTAAACCCATGAGAAGAGCTTCATATTTTGCAATATTGTTTGTACATTGAAAATCCAGCTTGTAAGAGTGACCTTCATTCGTGTTATGTATCCAAACACCTACTCCTGAACCAGCTTTGCCACAAGAGCCATCAAAGCTCATGTTCCAAAGAGTTTCAAATTCAAACTTGCCATTGTGTTTTTGTTCATTTGGTGTTTGGTTTGACTGTTATGACTGGTCTTGCTCTTCTTCTTTTCTATCTACTTGTTCATTAATGTCATCTTCATTGTACAAAATAAATGAATCAAGGTTTGAATGGACAAAATAGATAGGGGTGTTATTTGGCTTATCTTGGCTGCTTACCATGTATTTCATGTGAATTTCTCTGTACAGTATTATTGTTTGGTTAAATATTGGAATGGTAGCATATGTCATGTCCATTTGCAGGGTTCCTTGAAGCTTGGATCCCCATGATCTTGATAAAAGCATGCCATATTTTGGGGGAATTTCAACCACTACAATATCCATTACAAGGCTCTTGGCTAGTATTTGTGCTAGATTAATAGATAGATCTTTGATTAGGCCCAGACATTTAACTCTACTTGAATAAAAAGAGTACAAGTCTTTGCATGGTCTGGTTATTTCAAGGCCTAATATTTCCATCACTACCTTTGGCATGAGGTTATGTGAAGCACCAGAATCTAGCATGGCATTGCGTAGGATTTTTTCATGGATGTTCAAACTGACATAGAATGGAGGCACACCTCCCTGTTGAAACTTTCCCTATACCTCTGGCCCAAAAAAAAATTCCAGCTTGTCATCAGTCAGATTTAGAGTATTAGTGTTATTTCCTATGTTTAAACCCTTCAAAAATTGAGATCTATATACATTATGAGTCACTAATTTAGTAAGGAGTATGGCTATTTTTATCTTGGTAATTTCACTCTCAATACTGAACGACGTCTGTGTTTTTGGCGGATTTAAATCAATTCTATCAGACATTGTTTTTTCAGCAACTTTAGCTTGCTGATTTTTATTTGGAATCTCAGTTAAAACGGTTTTTTCAAGGCCACTAGTTGATGTACTAGGGCAACTTTGGTAACCATCCTGTTGGCTGATTTTGTTTTTTCTTTGATCAAAATTCATAGCTAGGGTGTTTGTATTTTCTGTTTTCTTTCTAGGAGTGTTTTCAGGGGTCTTCCTAGCAGAAATTTCTAGTTTGTTCCTCTTGGGGATATCTTTGGTTTTCCTACTTCTGAGGTCATACTGCCTATAAACCTCCATGATATCATTTTCAAATCCTAGTTTGTATTCTTCAGAATCCTCATATGTTCTTTCAGTTTGGTTTGAGGAAAACATACCTTGTTCTTCTTCTGTGAGAAAAACAACGTCCTCATTATCAGAGCCTATTAGATGCACATGGTTTTCTTCTGGATCCCCAATCTCTCTCTCCTCTTCATCTACATAGTTTTCATGCAAAGGAGGTCTGATTTGCTGGTCAGTTTCTCTTTGTCTTATTTGCCGGAGGATCTCTTTTGAAGTTTTGGTTTTTGTTTTTGTTTTGAGGATTTGTTTGATTTTCCGTAGGGGGTTCTCTTTCATTTAAGTTAATTCTCTCCATCATCCTTTCCATTGTCCTAACTAGACTGTCAATTTTAGCACCAGATGTGGAGGCCATAGGTTCCTCTTTGTATGTAACCCTTTTTTATGTTCTCATTCTAGCCCTTTTAGCAATTAGGTTTCCTTCTACACTTACTGCTCCCCTTTGCATGTCTTCTAGGGTAAGGGGATCTCTTTCTCTTAACTAGTAAGCCATTTCTGGATCAAATCCATTTGGAAATTTTACTAGGGTTAGGCCTTGTGGGGGTTTCATGTGGGGAGGAAGTGCATTATATACACTATTGAACCTAGTGCAATAGTCTTGAACACTCTCCCCAACATTTCTTTTAAGGTTCTCATACTCTGATAAGATTTGAAGAGGATTTTTCTTAGTCTCCCACTTGTTTATGAGTACTTGATGAAGGGAAGGGATATCATGAATGCTATTAGGGGCTAATATTTTGAACCATTTCTTTGCTTCTCCCCCTAAAATTTGGGCAAACATTCTCATTTGTATGGTCTCATCTTATATTTATTGGTAGTCAAAAGCATCATTCATCTTGTCTACATGTTGCTGGGCAGTTGTAGGATCAGTTCCATTAAAATGGGGGATTATAGATTGATAGTCTTGGGGCATAGGCAGTAAAGGTTGTGGTAGTACCAAAGGGGCATACCATGCTGCCATGATTTGAGGTAAAGGAACCCAAGGAGGATTTATAAGAGGAGGGTTTATGAGTGGAGGTGGAGGATGGAATGGAGAAGTTTGAACAGTGAATGTATGAGTGGGAGTGGCAGATGTGTTTGGACCAGCTAGCTGATAATGAGAAGATTTGGAATGAAAGGAGTCAAAGTGGTGGAGAAGCTGAGAATTAGGAGGAGTGGAAGAAGAGGCGTCTCTACTAGGACTCTACTGTAAGCTAGTAGGATAAAAGTTTGTTTGATCTATCCAACTTTCAAACTTAGTTCTGAATAGGTTTCTTCTATGGTGTAAGTCAAATTGGGTATCTTGTAAGGATGTAAGGTTTTCAGGAAAGGAACTTGCTTTGTGAATTGGTCTGACAATAGTTGAATCTTCAATCCTAGAAGTTATTCTTAATATTATTTCTGTGTCATCAAATATAGCAGGAGGGTTTGGTTCAGGCTGAGATCTGGTGCTGATTCTTTGTGAAGCCAGATTTCAGACCCGAAATACAGAGAGGTTGAATACTTGTATCAGTTTAAAAAACATACCTATCTGAAAAATTACTGAATTCACACAGTATGTGGCTGGGTTTTATACTATTAGGATTGATTAATACATTCCCAAGGGAGTTTGTGAGAACCAGTGGAGTCAGCAGGCCTACTGAAAACCAGTGGAGTCACCAGGTGGATGATGCTAACTTTTTTGAGGATTTGTTTATTGTCCACCATCAACAATTGGATATCAATCTTGAGATATTTTTGGGTTTTCTGAGTTCTTTATATAACACTAGATTTTTAATTAGTGTTCCCCAGTGGAGTCACCATTATGTTAGGTCCCTGTAATTTTTCAGATTGGTAAGACCAACTAAACAAGGTTAACATCAAACCAACTTTGGAGTTTGAGGACCTAACCTTCCTGGACTCAGAGAGGGCTCTCTCTATATTTGTATAAAAGATATAATTTGATTGATTTAGGATGCTGATTTTAGGCTAGTTAAAATGATAGGGATTGTTTGTTTTGTTTTTTTTGGTTGCTTTTTAAGAAGAATGGGTAGAGTAGGAGAAATTCAAACCATTGGGCTATGGAGTCTGTGAAAGGTTTGAAGAGTACAACAACAAATCAAGGGTGTTTCATAGGGAAAGTTAACAAAGCCAAATGGATCTTAATAGCTTATGTGGGTGTGAAATGAACAATAAGTTGTGAGTTTAGGAGCTTAAAGGGAAATTAAGAATCCTTTAACATGTACTAGAACAAGAAGAGTCTTTAAGATCACTATTTTTAAGAAAGAACCAAAGGACAGGGCATACCATAAACTTATTTGGACAGACTTTGCCAAGTAAACTTTAAGACAACAATTCAGCAAACCCTAGAGAGCAAGGAAGTCCTAAATTCTCTAGCTATTCACTTTCAGACAAAGAAAACATTTAATATAACAAATCAGTAATGATTAAAGAGCACGAAACTCCTAATTTCTTCAATCAGAATTTGAAGACATTTAAAGTGACTGTTCAAGATAGACCAAAGGATAGGGCGAACCATAAACTTCTTTAGCTGAACTCTAGTAAGAAAAATTCTAAGAAAGCCTTGAGAACAACATTTTAAGCATAACCAAAGGACAGGGAAAACCATAAAATTATTTGGCTGGACTCTACTGAGTTAATCTCAAGAAAAAAACTAGGTGAAAATGGAGAGCAGGGGAAAATGGAGAGCAGGGAACTCCTAATTTCTCCAATCAGACCCAGTAAAGGAAAAAATTTAAACAACAAAAAGAAGATATAATTAAGGTGCCTCTAACAACATATCTTAACCTAAATTTTATGTTCTGTTATAAGAGAAATTGATGTACAAAATGGAAAAAAAGGAAGCCATTACAAGATCAAAATAACATCACCATTTAACCAAGTTCATGAATCCTGTGAATATGCTTGTTCCATTGATATCCAGTCCAAAACAGTTACAAAGCTTCAAAGCCAACTTCTTTACAACTCAAAGTCTATGAGGTATTCAGCTCAACAACCAACCAACAAAAAACATGAAGTATCCATGCAGTATTTATCTGAAAAATGAGGAGGTGATCCTAAGCTAGGTTTTCAGATTTGTATTTATTACAAAGTTAATGCATTTTTGACCTTTGAGACCATGCAAGGCCCAAGGAAAAATATCTAAGACTGATTCATTGTAATAATAACTCCTAACTTAACTTTTGAGCTAACTTTGGAATATTTTTGAATTTAAGGCTTCTCAATAACTTTTACAATAACTCCTGGTAAGGGCACAGTGCCAAGGTATAGGGGCACAACGCCGGTGCAAACGTGCAACACCATGACAGAAAAAATGGCCTGTCTTGTAACCAACTTTTGGAGGCCTTCTAATGTCCAAATGAGCTCCATGATGGCTCATTGGAAAGGTCTCTAAGTATAGTTTCCAAATATTCTTTAACTTTTCAAAATGGTGCCCATCTTCCTTGTAAAAAACCTATTCTCCCAATACTGGTAAATGCGCAACGCCAAGGCCAAAAAGAGGGCAGAAACATGATTTTTTGATGGTTTTTGGCCTTTTTGAGGGACCAGTTTTGCTCCAAATCTCCTGAAACTTTCTAAGTTGATGTAATTGTCATTAGGAACATGAATATGTTGACCATTTTCCATTTGGATGGCCCAAAAAAGAGTGCAACACCGGTGGTGTTGCGCATTTGGCACAATTTCTGCATGTCAAACTGTCAAAAAATCAAGATGTGCACAAAAGTGCCAAAATTGGAATTTTTCTTTTTAATCAAGGTTTAGAGGCTTGGAGGGACACCTAAACAATGATATTGAGCTTCTCTTTCTCCTTTGACTCGGTCAAAGCCCGAATATTTTCATGGGCTCATTTGAGCTTGGCCCTCACAATCCTGTTTCTCATGGGATAATGTTTTGCCATCTTCCTCTAAACATCAGTGTCTCTCTTTTCCTTCTCTAGTAGGCCCTATAGATGCAAATTTTCCCTCTCAGGCCAAGACTCTCTATCCCTGCTAATCTCTATGGCAAGCAGCTCACTTGGAGTGAGCTACTCTGTCAATTCTGCCTCTTTCTCCCTTTCCCGATCTAAAGCCCTCTTCAGTCCAACGGTCTTCGGTCTCTTTCTAGGAAGTTGATCTTCCTCTGCAAGGGCACAACGACAAGCTACAGGCACACAACACTTTCAAAAAACGTGTTAAAAGTCTCGGGAAAGGGCGTAGCGCTGATCTCCAGGCGCGCAACATAGGTGCAAATGCGCAGCGCTAAGTGCTGAATGCGCAACGCCAATGAATTTTGCCTGAATTCGCTCAGAAAACTCACAAATGTTTCCTTGTTGAATGCTTATGATGTTTTGAAGGTGAAAATGACTCATTTGAAATGTAAAATGGGCTTTTATAGGCTTGTGGATTTAATTTAACTTGAAAACCCACTTTCTAATGTTTTGGAGTCTTCTTTCTTTATCAATGATACTCTTTGACACTTTTTTGCATTGTAGGTTGCTGAAGTCATGAAGTTGGCTTTTTGTTTTCTCATTGATGCTTGACATGTTCACTTTGACAACTTTGGGATTTAATTTTTACATATAGTAGCATCTTTGAAACTTTCTGTAGTTTCCACCATAAAATTCAACTCATCTTTTCCACCTTCTTTGGTCACCTTTTTCAAATCTCTAAGTGCCTACAGTTATTTATAGTAGTCATCGGTGTTATCTTCTAATTTATCTATAGCCCTTTCAAGTTCATTAATTTCTATCTAGTTCACCTTACCCTTTTTCCATATTCCATCAATATTTTTCGACATACTTTCTTCATGTTTGGCCTTGTGTGCTTCCTCCATGTTATTTTCTTGCAAGTAATCACTACTTTGGAACTCAAATGGACTATCAAGTTTACAACCCTTGTCATCTACAAGACCAAGTTTTTCCCCTTTCCCTTGCTGTAAATTTTTTTCATTCAAGAGTAGACAGTCTACATCATTAGTACTTTATGCTGATAAATCTTCCAACACCTCTACAAAAGTGTCAAACTTTGTCCCATTTTTCTCACTTGCAGGTTCTATATTGAGAAGATAATCCTCCTTGGAAATTTTAGGTCCTTTAATAACCATGTCTTGACATTCTATTATATTTGAGCCAGACTCTAGCAAAAGAAAAGCAGTGCCTGAAACATCCAAGGATTTTGGGAAGCTAAAAGAATGCTTATCATAATCAATCCTTCTCATTATGTGTGTTGACCTTATCTGAATGAAAAGATGACCTTGAAAAAATGCAAAACCCTAATGACCTAATGGGAGTGCTTTTTGACCTGATTTTGAATGAAATTTGACTTAAAAATTTTCAAGTGAAAAGAGCATTTCCAAAAGTGCTATTATGCTCAAGAGGACATGGGAATGAGTTAGCAACAAGAAATCTTAGAGGGAGGGTGGAGTTTATTGATAGGGGAAAATGGGGAAATGAGGTTTTTTAGGTAGGAAAGAAGGATGAAGATGAGAGGTATAAGCCCATAATGAATCTTTTAAGAGCAACAGGGTGACTTTGAAATGGCAAACTGATAGATAGGGAAAAGGTTTTATGAAGATAATTAAGGCAGTGAGATTTCTGAAACTCAAGATATTCAAGGAATATTGTTTTCAGAAAACTATAACCATTCTATAGTCATCCAAAGATAGTGAAAATACTGATGACTAACACTCTAGATGCATATTGAAATGGGTGATGACGGGCGGTACAGTGCTATCGGTATTAGTACCATTACCTTCCAAAGACATTCAGTTAAACTCTTTCAATTAAAATATGTAATGCATGTACCAAGCTTGAAGAAAAATTTAGTCTCAGTTGTAATGTTGGAGGATAGAGGCTATGATGTTGTTTTTAGTGAAGGAAAATCTTTCTTGCGACACAAAAAAATTGGACAAGCTAAGAAGATTGGGATTCAAGTTAAGAATCTCTATAAAATTAATGTAGATGGTTGCGCAACATTGATGGGTAAGGTGGAAAAAGTGGTGAGACGGGATGCGGGTGAGTTATGGCACCGGAGATTGGGCCACCTTCACCACGGAACCTTAAAAGTCATGCAACAGATTTCTACGGGTCTTCCCAAGGGTACACTTGTGTAGTCAGACACATGCAAGGGATGTACTATGTGAAAATATGCAAAGGCCATCTTTCATGAGAAGGAGAACCGAGCCTTGAGGATCCTTGAGAGAGTTCACTAAGACGTGTGTGGACCATTATCTATTGCTTCGACAACAAAACATAAGTACTATGTGATATTTTTTGATGAATTTTCTCAAAAGTGTTGGATCTACTTCATGTAGAAGAAAGATCAGACGTTCTCAAAGTTTCTTGAGTTCAAAGCGCTGGTGGAGAAAGAAACAGGGAAACATGTGAAGGCTCTTAGGAGCGACAATGGTGGTGAGTACATATCCAATGAATTCAAGAAATTTTGTAGCAAAAAAAAAGGAATTCGGAGAGAACTGATTACACCTCATAACCCATAGCAGAATGGGGTTGCAAAGAGAAAGAACAGAATGATTGTGGGTGAAGCAAGAGCGATGGTTCATGATCAGGGCCTACCATTTCATCTATGGGTAGAGGAATGAAACATAGCTGTATTTTGTGCAGAACCGTTGTCCTGATAGGATACTTGGCATGAGTACACCAGAAGAGGATTTTACTGGTAAGAAACATGATGTTTCAAATTTTAAGATTTTTGGCTCATCTGTTTATGTGCATGTGACCAAAGATGCTAGGAAGAAGCTGGAACGAACAACTGAGATTGGGATTTTTGTGGGGTACACTGATGTTCCCCACAACTATCGGGTGTATTTTCCAAACAACAGAATCATTGTTGTGTGACGAGATATAAAATTTGATGAGGAGAAAGCAATGCGATTGTCCCTTGAGAGGGATCTAGATTTGCATGTAGAGGAGGAACTCTTGGTTCCAAAGGATGAGCCTCAAGATGTGGAGCAACCATATGCGGAGGATCATGGAGTGGCAGAAAACACTCATGTAGAGCCATCCACCAGAAATGGTAGAAGGCGCACCACGAAAGCTGATAGATTGAGACTTGATGCAACAGAGAATGTAGGAGCCCCTACTTCACTGCGCAGACAGAGACAGTCTCTAGACAGGTTTACTGGATACATTGCTCTTATGAGAAAGTGTATTGTGGTAGAACCATCTTCCTTTCAGGAGGTGGTGCAACAATGAATTTGGGTTGATGCAATGGTGGAGGAGTATGACTTAATTGTCAAGAACAATGCATGGGAGATTGTCCCAAGACCAGTCGATAAATCAGCGGTTGGATCTAGATGGATCTACAAGGTAAAGCAAGCTTTTGATGGGAGTGTGGAGAAGTAAAAGGCTAGATTTGTGGACCGGAGATTCTCACAGATTGAGGGGATCGACTATGATGAGACTTTCACACCAGTCACGAGGTACTCTTCCATTAGATCTATACTTGCACTCTCAACGGAGATGGGGTGGCACATTCAATATCAGATTGATGTGAAAATTGTATTTCTTAATTGATTTATTGAGGAAGAAGTGTACATAAAGAAACTAGAAGGTTTCGAGATCTTTGACAGTGAGTCACATGTTTGTCAATTCAAGAGATAATTGTATGGGCTGAAGCAAGCACCTCATGCTTGGTACACTCGAATTGATAGCTATTTCACCGGGTTGGGCTTCACCAGAAGTGAAGCGGATGCAAACCTGTACCAGATTGTGGTTGATGGTAAGATCTTGATTATCATACTTTATGTTGATGTTCTAATTTTGACAGGTGATGAGAAGCTGATACACTCATGCAAGGAGGATCTTGCAAGGGAGTTCGAAATGAAGGATATGGGACTCCTTCATTATTTCCTTGGTTTAGAAATATGGCAGCGAGATGGTGAAATTTTTGTTTCTCAAGGCAAGTATGCCAAAGAGATACTGGGTAAGTTTCACATGAAGAGCTGTAAACCCATGGACACTCCTCTTCTAAGAAATTGGAGTTAAATTCAGTTGTGCTAGTTATAACTGTTTGTTGCACTAGTGAGAGATCAAGTGAATTAAATATTATTTAATTCAAAATAAATTATCTAACACGCAATTAATGATTTACTATTATTAGCTGTATGCATGTCAATTCCATTGGAGACCCAGTTGAGATATAGGTGAAAGGGATGTTAACTATCATTTGTAGGATTATTGGGTTGCACCCATGCAACCAAACACTTATTGGATTTCGCATGATCCTTGTGCAGTCAAGGAAGGCCAAAATTACTAAAGATTAGGGATTTCATTCCACATGAATTACGCAAGCAAGGCAAGTTGTTTAGAGGCTGAGAATTGGCTAAGTGTTGGTTAGTTTTTGTCTAGAACAGTGTGAGACAATTAGCTGAGTACATGGGACTCCTGTGAGAAGAGTGTATTGTAATTGTTTCATGTATCCATGCTTCATATGCAATAGAAGATAGTGGGGTTTTGAGTAGAAAGCTTCCCCCGTGAAATTATCTGTGTTGTGGTTTGATTGATTCTTCTTTGCTTCATGCGATTGACGATTGTGTTTAAATTTCTGCAATTGATTTGTAGAAGCAATTCAGTATCTAGCTTTAGTACATTGTTAGATCAGATTCAATCCATGAGATACATATTGTTTATATAATTTCTACATTAGGGAAGGTTGTTTCATGTAGGTCAAGATTCCATTAGAAATTTGTGCTAGGTGCACATATTAGAGAAAAAAAGTTTGGTGAACCTTCAATTTCAGAAACCAGTCCTAGGGTTTCCAACTCCTTTGTATTAGTAGAGGGTGAGAAGCAAGATTGGATAGAATCATATGGGGACATAAATTAACCTGATTGGGAATTGAACTCTGAAGAACGAATATTTGATCAACATATATTGGAATTTGGTAGTGCAGTGAAACAACTTGCTATTACCGAGTTTTTTTAAAATTCATTAGGACCACTTGAACCATCTGAGCAACGTGAACAAAAAAGAGAGTGATCTCATTCACTAGGGAAGTCACCTGTAACAACTGTGCAAAATATGCGACAAAATCAAATGGCAGGAAGCTGAATCACTACTTTTGAATTTTGTATTGGGAATCTTCAAGGACTTGCCCCAATGAAAAACATTCCTTTATCTACGCTCCCTATTGTTCAAGTTACGATTACTGAAGATCCAGATACATTTATCTTCAAATTTTATGTCCTCTACAGAAGCTATGACTACATTACCGATGAACAAAAGCTAAAATTTTTCCCAACTACATAAAAGGGATCAACATTGAGATGGAGTATGGGACTCGGTAAGGCATATATTAACTCCTAGGATTAGATGAAGCGAGATTTTCTAAAAATGTATCACAATTAATATCGTTCTAGGGATAAAAATGATGAATTATTTAAAATCATTCAGGCACTGGATGAAAATTTGGAAGAATATTTTGAACAAATTCAATATAAATTACAAAGGTCTCATCATAGCAATCTGGATAAGGAAATTGTCAAGAAAATTATGATTAAAAGAATTAGGGACAACTAACTTGACATGTTGAATATTTTGGGAAAAGGGTACATATCTAAGGAACCTTATGATGATATTTTTCATATTTTTCCAATAATTTCCAGTGGATTAACAAGAAATTGGACCTTGACACATGATGCCTCTACTAGGATTTGGATGTTATCTAATAGTGTAACAACAAGAGAAGAGATTGGGAATATGTTGGATAATTTTAAAACTAATATTATGAGCTCAATGTCCTCTTAGCTCGATATATTGAAAACAAAGCAAAAGCAGATGGAGGTAGAGCAAGAACTGACCATGTTTTTCTTTTGTTGTAGGAACATCCTTTGAGATAATTTCCACTAAATAGTTGTACCATATGTGAGAGGGACCACTACAGAACAACGCCACTCATTACCTAGAATCAAATTAATTTACAAGGAAGCAGAAGAGGATGTTCAAAAAACATAATTAATTGGTACTAAAAGGCCTTGGAAAATTATTCCAGAAGGTATGGTGCAAGAACCCTTATCTCCTTTCAATTCTTGGTCTAGTATATATAATTTCCAACAAATACCTCAACAATTTCAATATTCAACAATTCAATGGAAACCTGTCAACCCTATTTTGGTTCAACACCCTACACCATGGCCTCAACAATGGCGAGGGCTTGTTCCCCTTAACCATATTTTTTTACGAATCCTAATACAACAATAATATTTAGAACTTCCTTCCAATGTACCTATGAGGATTTCTCCATCACACCCTCAGTTACTTATACAACACAAACCCTAACCCTAATAATAAGGTAGTACATTAGGTTGAAAATCCAATTCTCCCTACGTATTGAATATCACTCGTGGAATTTAATGAGACTCCATTATGATCAGGAAGAGTAGTGACCCCCACTATTTCCCTATCATAATAGAATATGGAGAAGAAAACTTATGAGGGGAACAAAACCTAGTTCAAGGATATTTAGAAAATAAGTAGGTTGTAACAACCAATGTTAATACCAGTGCTGAAATAGTTGAAAAATATATAATAGATGACACTTTTTCCAATACTGCTGTAACAACTAATACCACTATAATATAAAATTCTACCTTAGTTTCGAAACCTATAACAAATGCTAGAAATGAGACTTATTTGCACCCTCCTTAACCCGAAATATTAACTGAGGTCAAAGATACCCCTAAATTTGAGTCTAACTTCCTAAAGGAGTTCAAGAAATTACATGTTTTGATCCCTCTGCTTCAAGCAATACAAGATGCCACAATTTATTCCAAAATAGTTAAGGAGTTTTGTGTCAAAAAACCAAGTAGGAAACCTTGTAATCCCTCTATTGTTCATGTTATTTGGAAATTATCATAACTGATATTAGAGAATAGTGTACCTACCAAATATGATGATCTCGGAAACCCAACAATGGTTGTTCACATTGGTGGGAAAAATCTCCCAAATACCCTGATTGATTTAGGTGAAACAATTAACATAATAACCAGGGAAACTATAGAACTACTTGGTATTACTAACCTAGGATTGACCCCTACTGTTTTGGAATTGGCAGATAGGTCTAGAATTTGACTCGAAGGAATATAAGAGGATGTCATTATTTCAGTAGACTCAGTAGTATCCAATAAATTTCATGGTGATTCAACCCATATCATGCTTAGGTGGACATCCTCTAATTATGGGAAGACCATGGCTAGATACTACATATGCCTTTACTGGATGTAGGCTGGTTGTATGACTATCTCTGATGGTCACGGTACCATGAACCTTATTATTTATCCTCCATCTAAGCCAAGTTTTGAATTTTAGAATCCTTCATGGTGAGAGTGTGACTTGGAAGAAGTTGATGCACATCTAATACTCACTATAGGAAAGGCTATGTATTTTTAAAATGAGACCGAAGATGACGTTATTAAAAACTTTATCAATGAACCTTTTTTTATTACACCACCCACATGTTCATTGTTGAGTTATTTGATAGAAAAATGTGATGAGAAAGAAACTGCTAATTATCCTAATGCACATGAAATCCCTACTACCCCTAGCCTTAAGGGTGTACCGGTAGAGATTGAGCCTGGGAAAAACCTAAATATCTACCCTAATTTTTCCCTTGAGTAAAGAGATAAATTAGTGTTTTCACTTAGAAAGAATAAACCATCCTTCGTAGATTATAAATACATGAAGGGTATCCATCCTAATTTGTGTACTCATCACATTTATTTAAAGGAAGGATCCCGACCTGTATGATAACCTCAAAGAAGAATGAACCCAACATTAAAAGGAATTGTTAGTGGGTATATTTATATTGTTATTTTTACCAAGAAAAATGGAAATTGGAGAGTCTGTGTAGATTATAGGGAGTTGAATAAAGCCACTCAAAAGGACAATTTCCCATTACCCTTTATTGATCATGTCTTAGAAACTTTGTCTTGGAATAAATTGTTTTCCTTCTTGGATGGGTTTAGTGGCTATAATAATATACAAATTGATCCTAAAGACCAAGAAAAAACTACTTCCACTTTCCCTTGAGGTACATTTTCTTATAGGGTCCTACCTTTTGGACTTTGAAATGCACCTGAAACATTCCAGTAAGCAATGTTGGGAGTTTTTGTTGACATGGTCAATGACCATTTGGAAATATTTACAGATGATTTTACACCCTGTGGGAATGGGTTTGATGAAGCCTTACACAACCTTGAAAAAGTACCTGATCATAGTATACTAACCTACGTCCATCTCAACATTGAAAAATGTCATATGATGATGACTGAAGGCATTTTTTGGGACACTATCTCTCCACTACAGGTATTTAGGTTGGTCCAACAAAGGTAGAGGTAATTCTAAAAATTATTACTCCTAAAACAAAAAGAGGTACACATTTTCTTGGGACATGCAGGTTATTATAGGAAGTTTATACACATTTTTTCTAAAATTACATTTCCACTATTTGTTATGCTAACAAAAGATGTGTAATAACAAAACATTTTATGAGGACCTAATTGGAATATGTTGTTCCACATATCCACTGATGCTTAGGATACAACCATTAGAGATATGCTTGGAAAAAAAGAAGGAAACAAGCCCTATTCCATCTATTGCATCAACAAGAATTTGGCTCCTAGGGAGGTAAATTATACAATAATAGAAATTTAAGCACTACATCACTGGTTATCAAACTTTTATGCATATTGACCATTCAACTATATGATTTTTAATGAATAATATAGTTGCAAACGCTAGGGTTACTAGGTGGTAGTTGTTACTCCAAGAATTCAATATTACCATTATAGATAAACCTAGGAAAGATAACATGGTTGCATATTTTCTTTATAGACTAACTCATCTTATTGATGATCTACCTGTTGAATATTCTTTTCTAGATGAGTATCTTTTTGTAGTATCCAGTTACTCACGCTGGTATGAAGACATTACTAATTACCTTTCTACAGGAAATATTCCTTATCACCTTTCTCCTAGGGAAAAGAAAAATATTTTCCAACAAAGTGCCTAGTATTTTTGGTTAGATGGGAACCTTTTTCACACTGGTTTTGATCAGTAGATTAGAATATGTGAGAGGGAGGATGAGGTTCATGACATCCTTAAAGCCTGTCATGATGGATTGTGTAGAAGACATTTTGAGGATAGGAAAACATGTCACAAGGTGCTACAAATGGGTTATTTTTGGTCTACCGTGTTTCGAGATGCAAGGAAATATGTTCAAGGATGTGATAGTTGTTAGGATATGGGTTAACCTACTCAATCATATGATATGTCATTACAACCTCAACTAGTGGTGGAACCTTTTGAGAGATGGGCTAACCTACTCAATAATATGATATGTCATTACAACCTCAAATAGTGGTGGAACCTTTTGAGAGATGGGATTTATATTTTATGGGACCAATTAATCCCCCATCTCAAAAAAATACCTATATTCTAGTATTCATACATTATGTCATAAAACGTGTAGAAGCTAGAGCACTCACCAGGGTAATTGAACATGTTGTTTCAAAATTTTGTTTGAATAATTTTTTTCTTGATATGCAGTGCCAAAAGATATTGTTACAAATGGAGGAACACATTTCACCTCTCAGCTGATACAAGAACTTGTCAGAAAGTATAAGATTCATCACAGAGTCACTTCACCATACCATACATAGGAAAATAGGCAAGTGCAAAGCACTAATAAGGTACTTGAAGCTATTCTCACAAAGACTGTGCCAGGCCATCAAATATATTGGGTGGAGATACTTTCTAAAGTATTATGGGCTTACATGAATACTTGGATAAATATTATAATATTCTCTCCTTATGAACTAGTCTTTGGTAAGAATCATATATTTCTTATTGAATTTGAAATCAAAACACTCAAAACTAACTTGGAAGTGGATTTAGCATTTATTACAACTCAGAGACATCGATTATAAAAAATAAATGAATTGGATGAGAAGCACTTGGCTACTTTGCAACAAACATATCATTCAACAATAATGTGCCAAGTGGCATGACAATTTTATTAAGAAGAAGTTGTTTTATAAAGGTGATTGGGCCTTGCTATATGATTCCAGATTTAAATATATTAAGGGCAAGAAGTGCAACAAGTGGCTAGGTCCTTCTAAGATAGAAGCAATATTTGACAATGGGACTATAAAACTGACAACCATTGATGGTTCCCAAACATATTTTCTTGTCAATGGATGCCATATCAGGTTGTATCATAAACCTACCTCTAGGAATTTATTTTTCAACATTGTCTCAATTGCAAACTCAAACATTGAATTTTTTAGGGAAGGGGAGAATTTTCTTGTGTTTCCAACCACTTAGTTTTATTAATAAAAAATATATAGAAAAAATTTAAAAATAAAAAAGTAAAAATAATAAATAATAAAATATCCAATGGTGAAAACCCTTCTAGGTTACCTTTGGATGAAAAAGTAAAGAAAATAAAATGTCTAATGGTGAAAACCCCTTTGGGGTGCTATTAGATGCCTCCGGTGATTAAAAACCCACTTGTTGATAGTAAACACATGTGTTCTTCTTTCTCTGTAACAAAAATTGGATATATCTTATTTTTTTGTAATTGAATTATTATTTAAATATTTTGCTATTACAAGCTTAGCTTTGAAACTTATCATAAGTTCCCATGTATCAAATTTGGCTAGTACAATTCTTCTAGATCTTGGTGATTCAACTAAATACATGGCCAAGTCATATTCATAGTTTCATATTGTGTTTGATGATACATAATAAGGATATTTTTACTTGGTTTCCATCACAAGATTTTAGACATACTTATGTACCTTTACATTTGACAACATAGTCATGGAGCTGATGCACTAGATCCTGCTGTCACATAAGTTATTCACCACATTATTTCAATTTCACCATTTGACATATAACATGTATGAGACAGTGCAAAACATTGATCAAATCACTTTCTTTGTACAACCCTATGTCATCATAATCATTAATCCAATGAAAATTTTGTTTGATTATCATTTACTTATAGATTTGGATTTAAAGGATGATATTATATTTTCTATTATACATGTTGAGGAAGACCTTTATAATTAAGTTGGGGGGGATGAGTGTACTGTATCTATCATACGATACACTATGAGTGCACCCAAATTTAGTAATTACCATTTGGCTGACACACAATATATTTTATCCTAATTTAGTAATTACGTACCACAGTCATTTATTTTCCTATCACTTTTGAAAATCAATGCGACTACTTGAAATCATTTTTGGTACTTTTCATTCATGATGAAAAACATGAATTTAATGAAAAATGGTATTATAACTATTTACTAACCATTTCCATTTTCTATTCGACCAATACTCTCTACCCTAGAAAGTGTTTGTATGTACCAAGTGCGTCCCTATAAAAATCCTTTTGAGCAATAAAAATCCCCAAAGAAACCATGGGAGGAGCGACAATCCATAATGAACCTAAATCCATTGATGTTCTTCTACACCATCCAAAATCCCTAGAAATACTTTATAGTGCATGGTGCTTAGTCTACTTTGAGAGGTTGTAGGGGTTCAACGAACAAATTGCCTTAAAATTTAGATAGGATCTGAAAGAGAAGCATTCAATGCCTAGAGGGTTAAAAATTGTTGCTATAGAGGATATAATTTCCAATATGATAGGGTTACCTCAGTCAAGAACCCATTGGTTTTTAAGGAAAATAGAAGTTCCAATAGTTAGGAAAACATTTCTACAATAAAGAGAGGAAGTAAGGAGTAAGGGGAGTGGTATTAATAGAAAACCCCTTCCTCATCCTTGGGATGATGTGGTTTTATTCATGCAGGGTTATTTCACTTGCGAGGGAAGGTTTGGGATAATATTCAATTATCAATTGGGAGAGGACCTGAAAAACTACCAAAAATAATAAACTGGGCTACAATTAAAGAAACTGAAAAACTGAAAGAAACAATAGTGGGGGTCCAAGTGGAATAGGCAGGTGGCCACCAATATCCACCTGGAAAAATCCTCCACCATTACGAAGCAATTGTCCCAATTATGTTGAGTGCCTCCATGAGATGGGGAAACTTCTGTTGAACTTGGTCCATAGTGAGCCACTTGCCTTTGGTGCAAGAGTTGGCCAACTTTGACAACCTGATACAGTTGGATATTTTGCTAGCAATTATTCTTGATTTTCATGTCCATGATCTAATTTGTTGTGGCCTATTCCATGTATTTTGGGTTTACCTCTATTGGTGTGAGTTTTTCTACAATGTCGGATGTGTCCAGTAATGGCGAAAAGTATGGCCGAAGGCGGTCCACATTGAACATTGGGTGCATGCCAAAGAACGGTGGAATGTTGAGCTCGAAATAATTGTCTCCTACAAATTTGGTGATGTTTTATGGCCTATATCAGAGTGACCAAAGATTACGGTGGGGCCTAGCAATGTTGAAAAGTCAACAATAAATGTGTGTCTAATTTAATTTTCCCTTAATTAAACTGGACAATAAATTGTAATCTTATCTCATAATCACTTGTAATAGTTAACTGAGTGTGATAGACTTAGTTAGCTAATGAAATTCGAGTTGAGGGTGGTTGGTGAGGCATGTAGATTGATTCTATTTGTTTTATAGTACAAGTTGAAGTTAGTGTATTAGTTTAATGAATGAGAAATCAATTAACTCAATTAAGTGAGTTAAGTCAGTCTAACTAGTTGTAACTAATTGTTGCACTAGTGAGAGGTCAAGTGAATTAAATCATATTTAATTCACATGTAGTGATATGTCAAGTGATTGATGATTTACTATTAATAGCTGGATGCATGTCAGTTCTGATGAAGTCCCAGTTGAGACAGAGGTTAAAGGGATGTTAATTATCAGTTGTATTATTAATAAATTGTCGGTGAAAAATTAGACACCCATAGGATTTCCCATGAGCATTGCGTAGTTTTGGAAGGATGAAATTCCTATATTATAGGGATTTCATTCTCATAGCATTGCGCAAGCAAGGTAGGCTGAGAAGAGGCAGGAAATTGGCTAAGTGTTGGTCAATGTGAGATGGTTGGTAGAGTGCAGCGGACTCTTGTGAGAAGAGTGCATTGTATTGTTTCATGATTCCTTGGTTGAATATACAATAGTATATAGATGGGTTGTGAGCAGAAAGTTTTCTCTAGGAAAAATATTTGTGTTGTGGATTTATTTGCTTCTTTCTTTTACTTTGTGTGATTGTGCGACTGTGTTTATTTTTTACAATTAATTTGTAGAAGGATTTAGTATCTTTCTTTAGCATATCGCATGATTGGATTGAATCCATTGGTATACCTATTTTTTGTATAAATTATGCATGGTATCAGAGTGCCAGAAATCACTATAGTGGAGAAGAAATTGAGTTTGTGCTGAACAAAATTCGAATTTGCAAAAATATTCTTTGGTGAAACAGGCGGATCAAGATGGATTTCAATGGATTAAGATTGGAGTATGAACTCAAGGGCAGTTCTAATTATATTGCATGGAAAGAGAGAATGGAGGCAGTTCTAGAGGATAACAGGTTGAAAGAATTTATCGACACTAATATTCCAAAGCCCGTAGCAGCAAACATTGCTCTTCTTGATGCTTGGCAAAAGAAGGTTGCAAAGGCAAGGAGGATCTTATTAGAGGGAGTTCGAGATAACATTTTCTTGAGTCTCCATGGATAGGCGACTCCATATGAAATGTGGAAGGCCTTGATAGATATGTTTTATAACAGCAGTGACCACAGAAAATTGGCACTGAAGGAAAAGCTCAGGAAAATCAAAATGGAGAAAGGCGACATTATTCCAAAATACTTGACCAAGTTTATCCAATGTCGAGATGAGCTTGGAAATGTCGGGAATACTATAGCAGATGATGAATTGGTGAGCCTATCAATTCTAGTCCTTCCCAAGAGCTGGTATAGTTATCAAGGCTCTGTCAATGGGAGGGAGAAGCTACCAGTTTGGGAGTGAATTTGGTTGGATTTGGTACAAAAGGAATTCAGGCGAAATACTAGGGATGGATCCTCATCCAAGACAGATGATGGGGAAAATTTCACCTTTGCTGGTAAGGCAAAGAAGGGGAAGGGAAAGAAATCCTATTCCAAATATGAGACTGACAAAGAAGGCAAGAAGCGTGACATGTCCAAAGTGAAATGTTTTCACTATCACGAGAATGGACATGATGCCACTAATTGTCCATAGAATAAGAAGAACAACAAGAAGGCTTTAGGATCTACAGCGGGTGATGCTTTGGCTTCATAGTTCGAGTTGGACTTCTCACTCATCTCATGCATGGTGTCTAGTGCGATGGGATCAGTGTGGTACTTGGATATTGGTGCATCTTTCCACATGAAAAGAGACAAAGAACTCTTTAGTATCTTGGAGGAGAAGGATATTCAGATACACATCGAGATGGGTGATAACGGGAGGTATAGCGCTACCGAGATTGGTACAGTTACTTTCTAGAGAGAGTCAGGTAAACCTTTCTTATTAAAGGATGTCATGCATGTACCAGGCTTGAAAAGGAATTTAGTTTTAGTTTCTATGTTGGAGGATAGAGGATATGATGTGGTTTTTAGTGAAGGTAAAGCATTCCTTCGTCACAAAGCCACAGGACAAGTTAAGAATATTGGGGTTCCTGTGAAGAACCTCTACAAATTTGATGTAGATGGCTGCACAACATTGATGAGTAAAGTAGATAGAGCGGTGAACCGGGTTGAGGGTGAGTTATGGCACAAGAGATTGGGCTATCTACACCACAATGCTTTGAAGGTCATGCAACCTATTTCTACTTGGCTTCCAAAGGGTACTCTTGCGCAAATAGAAAAATGCAAGGGATGTTCTATTTTTATATGTATTTTTGAAGTCTATTTATAGATCACATGTCTATTTATAGATGCATGTTGACTATTATTATCCCTTAATTATAGTTGGACAATAAATATTAATCTATTCTCATGGAGCACTTGGAATCAATTAACTGAAGTGGAAAACTAGTTAGCTGAAGGAATTTCAAGTTCAAAGGTTGGTTGGTGGGACATGCAAGTGGACTTAGTTGTAACTGAGTGATTCGAAGTTGTAACAGAGTTGGATGTGTAGTTATGTGAGTTGTAAAGTAGTTTAACTCAATTAAGTGAGTTAAACTCAGTTGTGCTAGTTGTAACTAAAGATACACTAGTGAGAGATCAGTGAACTGAATATTAAATTAAGTTGCATGTAGTGATCTCACATGCAACTGAAGATTTAATACTATTAACTACATGCATGTAAGATCCAGTGGAGACCTAGTTAAGAGGTAGGTGAAAGGGAAAATTGACTATCAGTTGTATTATATTGGATTGCACTCTTGCAAACCAAACACACATTGGATATGATCATGAAGATTGTGCAGGCAAGGAGGGCATGATTGCATTGAATTGGTATTGTAATCAACTTGGATTGCGCAGTGGAGGCAGATTGTTGTGAGGAAGAAATTTGGCTAAGGAATTTGTCAATTTATACAAGACAGTGTGAGATGATTGTATATTGTACTGAGAGATCTTGGATTAGAGTTTTTTTGGTTCAAGGGGTCCTAACCCAGGTTCGGAGTGCAAGGTTTGCCAACAAACCCCTATACTACTGACCCTTTCGGTAGTGACCTGCTTGCGCAGGTCAAAGTCTCACTCGAAGTAGTATGGGTGGGTGCTGGAACCAGGTTTCCGCACCCTGAGAAAGGATAGGTAAGGCAAGCAGAGCTGCACTAGACCCTGTGATTCCCAAATTACCTTGTTCTGCGCAGGGTCAATTAGGTCTCTATTCGCATCCGCGTGCACTAGATCTATAATTATATGCTTTTATGACAGTAGCACAGTATTACATAAACAGAACATAACAGATCTAGACACAGAAAAAACACTTACACAGATCTTCATAGCTTAAATACAGAAAATGAAAAGAGCAGTAATTACCAACGATTCACATAAAGAGTACTCACAGATTCAGTTCTCTATCAACCTTTCTTATTCATTCATTCATCAATTCTTCCTTACAATTCCCTTCCCAGCCTGTGCACACAGCAGCAGGGTTCGCACACAGCTGGACTTGGATCTCTGCACACAAAGCCAGCAGGAGTCCTTTCCCCAAAACCTAATTAGATAGCTTAAACCACAATTCACATCATTAGCCCTTCATTTCCTACCTTAAAATACAAAATGTTCCTCTATTTATAATAATCTAGCCTAGACTTTCCTATGGTCCACAAACTGTGGTTTTCGGACCCCTAGTTTACCCTTTTACCCATTACAATGCTTTCGAGGCTTTGACCCGCCCCAAAACCCCTACGCTAGACAAAATCTAATTAAAAGTATTCAAAATGGACCAGTTTCATAGCTTGTAGGAGACCTTGTTCCAACAGTCCCCCAACACAATCTTGTGACTCATCCCGAGTCACTGCAGTGGTGCGGCCTCGATCTGTGCACGCAGGGTATCCATAGCATGGGAGAGTGGAGGGAGCACTTCCTAACTCTAGACAGCAGCTCGTTGTGCAATGTTGACAAGTGTCAGGGAGGCAGGGCCATCTGGAGCCGCGGTAACCTGTTCTAACATTCGGTGGAGGCACGTAATGGCGGTATGAGCATCCTGGGAGATCTGGAGGGTGGTGTCGCCCCATGGTTTCAACCATTTTATGATGACATGCTTGGTGTGGAAAAGATTCGCAATTGTGTCCATGACGGCCAGACGCTGCGCAGAAATGCTGGAGGGCAAGGGAGCACTGATCTGATCGAGAGCAGATTCCGCCTGCCGTAAGTCTTTCTGTATATTTTGAAGCATAAGATGGTAATGGACCACTGTCCAGAGCTGCGTAGCTGCATTGACCAATTGCATGCCCCGCGTCATCTGCTCCTGAATAATATTTGTTGCTTTTGTGACCAATGCAACCCGCTGTGCCCGAACTTTCGGAGGTATTTCACATTGCTGTCGCGCAGTCCAGTCACGGTGGCGAACCTCTTGCAATGCCGTGGTGTATAATCCTTGTAGCGCTTCGCGGGATAGCTGCACCAAGTCTATTTGTATGTCCGTAACGGTTGAAGCATGCTTCTTAACTAGGACAGTGCGAGGGAGCGAACAAATATGGCTTCTGCTGGTCGGTAATCTAGGACTGCGAAGAAGTCGCAACATATACCTATATCTCATCGTTCCTTCCTGGCGCAGGAGTAGTCGTGACTTGATTGCGACACTGTTGGTGGGGGACCGTGATAATAGCGTACCCTCCTCTGTTGTATCATCTGAGGCCATCTGACTGGGTCCCGCGGTCATCCCCAAGGTGTGACGGTCAGGAACTCCTGTCACGCAGCTATGGTGCCTCTCCGTGCGGGGTTCACAGGCAATTCCCTTTGCAGGAGGCCAATGACCAATCAATTGATCAAACTCAACATCCTTAGGCCCTCTCAATATGATGTCTGTGGGTGCTGAATAGCCAGGGACCTAAGGATTTGGCGGGTTAGGGACTGCCATAGAAACAAAAGGAAGGGCATCCCAAAAAATGTCAATGATCCCGGTAAGCCAATCAGCGGATAACAGGGGCATGGTGTAGAGACAATGTGTGGCCTTTTACGAAGTTATCCTACTATCTGCACATTGTCCGGAGCTATCTAATGGCACAGTAACTCGTACGTGAAACTTATCATCGATCGTTCGAATCAAACTTACCATAAATGGCCGCATTGATGGCCTGTCGCCCATTTTGCGTAACTGTAAGGTTCCTTTCTTATCACAGTGGGGTGGGCTGACGGTTAGTATTCGTACCTAAGGAATCTCCCATGGATCGTCAGACCTTGGATGACGCCTGCGTGCTGTTTGCCTAGCCCGAATTAAGGGTGATGCCAGGTGTTTCGTAACACGGTTCAGGTACCAGTTTAGAAATTTGGCCACCAAACCTCTCGATCGGTGCGCTTCTCCCTTGGTCGAGATGTCCCTGTTCGGTAGGGCCACATCAAGCATCTTCATGCCATCTGTCACCTGAAGTGTTCACAACTTCTCCCAATTGCATGTGGGTTGGTGCAGTTCCGTAGTTGAACGCAAGCCTAGGTCATTGGTAATCTGGTGAGCCTGTTCGGGCAAGGTCTTATCGCACCCTCAAATTTCGCATGTTAGCAAGTATCCACATTGGTCTACTGACCTCGGGGCCCATCTTTTAGCTGGGGTCCTCAAGCACAGGATCATTCTACTCCGTCACTTCTCCCAAGTGAGGAATACTGGCCCTTGCGTATCCCACCAACGCATGGATGCTCCGCACAGGGTTAGCGGCAGTGCCCTTAGCCTGCGTTCCCTGGGAATTTTGGCTTCAATTAACTTCATAATATTACCTATGTTATCATGGTAGGGTAGGTCTCTTACCTTGGTAGAGATGTGGTGGAAATTCCTGGTGGTCCGAAGACATCGTAGCACCGAAACCTCGTGCAACTGTCCTTGCCAGTTTTCTAGTTCCTCATCAGAGTAGGAGAAACATTCACTGTCCTTCTCCCAGCAGAGTACTCCTTCAGCCATGGGGTTATCCCAATCTTCGTCCCGCGCAGTTAATTTTTAAATGTGATCTATTTCCTTCGCCTCGTAGGCTGGCTCTGTATACTGCGCACCTTAAGCTGGATCTAGTGGTACTATTACGCGCGTATCATTGTTTTCAAACACCATGCTGCGCTTTTTGAGATTGATGACACCCCCCATGTCTATAGCCCAGTCCAGTCCTATGAGTGTAGGGTAAGGATCTATATCCTCCAAAATTTCTATGACTTCAAAGTCAGCTAGGACTTTTACTCATGCGATATCTACCATGACTTTTGGCAACCTTCCTAGAGGGATGATCTTCTGTTGATTCGCCATGCGCAGCTGGACGGTGGACCATTCCAATTTAGGTTCTCCCATTCGTTGCCATGTTTTCTTTGGTAACACGTTCGCATTTGACCCAAGATCGAGAATAACTTGATCCATCTCATAGTCGCCAATCTGAGTAGTCAACTGCATTTCTCTTCCAGTGCATTTTTTATAACTGTATAGTTTGTGTACATCCTTGGTCTCGGGAATCAAATTGGGTCGAGCTGTGTAGGCATTCAGTAATTCTTGGAGGTTCTTTATGACCTGCAGGTTTCGTAGCAGCTTCAGACATGCCTGCATGAAGGGCTCAACCCCCTGCCCTATCTTGTTCGGCAGCTGCGTGGGGGCTGCTAGCGATTCCTATCCTTTGAAGTTCACTCTTTCCCAAGAGGAAAGCTCCTCCTTTGCTCCATGGGTGACCATCCCGCTGCGCGTCATGAATTTTACACTCGGATCTATATTTCTTAGCTCAGTTTTAACTCTTTGCACATTCTGCGTAGGAGTGGGCTGTTTTTCTCGCATCTTGGCTATTAAAATTGGGAAATCCTCCACCACATGGTCTAGCTGCCTACAATACTTGCATGATGGCCTGGTGGGATTTGGGCATTCTCTGGCGAAGTGTCCTATCTCTCTGCAGTTATAACAGATTAGCTACCCATGTCCTCATCCTACGCTGCCTCCCCGACCTCCTCTGCCCTGGGCTGGGGATCCTCCGAGGTGTGCGGATGGTCTTGGTGACGTAGGGTATGATCGTACCCTATACAGGTTCCCACGATCTATCATCAAATCATAAGTACGATAGTTCTGCTCATCGTGTCCTACCGATCAACAGAACCTACACCATTGTTGCTTTAATTCTGGGACATACGCACCTAGCCGAGGGCAATGGTTTGTATTATGCAGTCCTGCTACACAACAGTCGTCACACCACAATGCAGGTCTGCTCAAGCCTAGTCGTGATAGGATGGGTTCCCCACTAGCTCCTGGGCGTACCGGACTAGGTCCTCCCACCTGCATGTAATCTGCCAGCAGAGGGCAGTGATCCTTCGTGTGGCTAGATACCCGACATCGTATGCACCATAGACCTGCACGGCCATCCTTCCCTCGCTCCTTTCACAGGTTCTAAATTTCCATATGCATAACCCCAAGCTATTCCTAAATTTGCTGTACCCCTACCGACGTATCCTCCCTGGGTGCAGCTTCTAGTTTCATAGCGACTTCCACAAATTGTTCCTACGATTCAAAGTTTTGGTGGCTCATTGGCGTGCGTAGGTGAGGTAACAACATAGCGATGAACCATTATGTATGTTGCCTATCGTCATATTCGAATCCTCCTTCCCTGATTTCTCTCTTCAATCGCTGATCAACCTCCCATACCGACTCAGATGCACCTTCTTTGAAGTCCTTTACTTCTACTACTAGCTGAGAATAAGATTTTGGCTTTCGGAACTGTTGTTTCAGACCGTATTTGATATCTTGAATAGATGCAACCCCATTCTGGGCAATGTATCTCATATACCAATCCAGTGCTCTATCCTCGAATGCCAGGGATAGCTGCGCCCTCTTCACCGTATCGATTGCCACATTCTGTGCAGTCTAGATGGAGTCTGCAACAAACCAAAATCGGTCCATGTCTTCATCCCCTAACCCCTTGAAGATAGGTAATCTCAGGTGCGCAGCCATATCGTTGTTCGACGGGGTTGGCGGTATGGGAGAGTTCTTACCTTTGTGCTGCCTGGGCGGCGGTGTAGTCGGGGGATCTTGCGCAGCTGGTTCTTGTAATGGATTATAGGTGAATCTCTCCTCATCAAGGTTGGTCTGATAGTATTTACCACTGCGCGTCGCGCTTCCGTCTAGATCTGAGGTCATTCAGTCGGTATGACTACACACAATAATATCTTAATCAGTAGCGGTAATGTCCTCAGAAATTTTCCCCAGAACCCTTTAAATAATCTTCGTTCGACCTCAGAGTATGAGACAAACTAATCAATGGAAAATTCTATCACAAATCCTCCTAGCACACTGTCCACCCAGTGATCGACCGTGCATGTGATAGTATTATCAGTCCTCTCTAGCTGTTGAATCAGCTCTGGGGTCCACTGAGTGACTCGGTCGTCCTTCTAGCACTTCTGGAACTCTACGAGTCTGGCCAGCCACTCTTGAAGCTCGATCAAAAATGTCACAAAAAATATTTCATAGCTTTCTGTAAGAATCTACCTATTTTTCCACCTTTCCGCCGTTAACTTTTCGCTGCGATTTTATTTTACTGCAAATTCTTGGATCTGCTTTTCGAACTAGTCTTCGATTTCCTTTCTTCCAGGCTTCCAATATTCTCTTGTCATTACCTGATCCCTTTGTGAATATTCTCCAGGTCCCGGCAACGGAACCATTTGTTGGTTCGAGGGGTCCTGACCCAGGTTCGGAGTGCAAGGTTTGCCAACAAACCACTATACTACTGGCCCTTTCGGCAATGACCTGCTTGCGCAGGTCAAAGTCTCACCTGAAGTAGTATGGGTGGGTGCTGGAACCAGGTTTCCGCACCCTGAGAAAGGATAGGTAAGGCAAGCAAAGCTGCGCTAGACCCTGTGATTCCTAGATTACCTTGTTCTGTGCAGGGTCAATTAGGTCTCTATTCACATCCACGTGCACTAGATCTATAATTATATGCTTTTATGACAGTAGCACAGTATTGCATAAACAGAACAGAATAGATCCAGACACAGAAAAAACACTTACACAGATCTTCACAACTTCAATACAGAAAATGAAAAGTGCAGTAATTACCAACAATTCACACAAAGAGTACTCACAGATTCAGTTCTCTATCAACCTTTCTTATTCATTCATTCATCAATTCTTCCTTACAATTCCCTTCCCAGCCTGTGCACACAGCAGCAGGGTCCGCACACAGCTGGACTTGGATCTCCGCGCACACAGCTAGCAGGATTCCTTTCCCCAAAACCCAAACAGATAGCTTAAACCACAATTCGCATCAATAGCCCTTCATTTCCTACCTTACAATACAAAATGTTCCTCTATTTTATAATAATCTAGCCTAGAATTTCCTATGGTCCGCAAACCGTGGTTTTCAGACCCCTGGTTTACCCTTTTACCCATTACAATGCTTTCGGGGCTTTGACCCGCGCCAAAACCCCTACGCTAGACTAAATCTAATCAAAAGTATTCAAAATGGACCAGTTTCATATCTCGTAGGAGACCCTGTTCCAACAAGTTTTGTATGAGATTGTTTCATGATCAATGATATATACATAATATATGATAGTTGGGTTTTTAGCTTTATGATTTCCTTGTAAAAACATCTGTGTTATGTGTGATTGATATTTCTTCATGTGTTTGCATTTGGCGATCATGTTTTTAAATTCCACAAGAATTTTTGTAGAAGCGATTTTGTATTTAACAGTGGCATATAATTGTTAGATCAGGAGAATCCAGGCAATACATAATTGTATTAAAATTTCTATAGGGAAGTATACAAAGGCCACTTTTCACAAGAAGGTGAATCGAGCAGTGGAAATCCTTGAGAGATTTCACTCAAATGTGTGTGGACCATTCTCTGCAGCTTCTAAAAAAAAGCATAATTTATGTGATTTTTGTTGATGATTTTTCTAGAAAGTGTTGGATCTACTTCATGCAGAAGAAAGACCGGACATTATCAAAATTTTGTGAGTTCAAAGAACTGGTTGAGAAAGATACAAGGAAGTAGGTGAAGGCTCTAAGGAGCGAAAATGGTGGTGATTACATCTCCAATGAATTCAAGAATTTCTGTGGCAAAGAAGGAATTCAGAGAGAGTTGATTTTGCTTCACAACCCATAACATAGAGGGGTTGCAGAAAGAAAGAACATGAAAATTGTGGGTGTGACATGAGCTACGCTACATGATCAGGGCCTACTATTGCATTTTTGGGAAGAGGAATTCAACACAACGGTATTTGTGTAGAACAATACTCCTCATCATATACTTGGCATGAGTACTCCAGAGGAGGATTTTTCTAGTAAGAAACTTGATGTTTCATATTTTAAATTTTTTGGCTCATTTGTTTATTGCCATGTGACCAAAGATTCCAGAAAGAAGCTAGAACCAACAACAAAGATTGAGATATTTTTGGGGTACACTGATACTCCTCACAACTATCGGGTGTATTTTCCAAATAACAGGATGACAGTTGTCAAATGGGATGTAAAATTTGATGAGGAGAAATCCATGTGATTGTCCCTTGAGAGGGAGCTTGATTTGCATGCAGATGAGGAATTTTTGGTTCCAACGGATGAACCTCAAGATGTGGAGCAGCCACATGAGGAGGATCATGGAGTGGAAGAAACCACTCATGCAGAGCCATCCACTAGACATGGTAGGAGGCACACCACAGAGGCTGAAAAATTGAGACTTGATGTGGAAAAACATGTAGGAGCACTTACATAATTGTGCAGACATAGACAGTCACCAGATAGGTATATTGGATACATGGCTCTGATGAGCATGTGTATTGTGACAGAACCATCCTCTTTTGAGGAAGCAGTGCAGCAACCAACTTGGGTTGATGCCAAGGTTGAGGAGTATGAATCCATCATCAGGAGCAATGCATGGGAAGTTGTCCCAAGACTAGTCGGGAAGTCAGTGGTTGGATCTAGATGGATCTATAAGGTGAAGCAGGCAGCAGATGGGAGTGTGGAGAAGTACAAGGCTATATTTTTAGCTCGGGGATTCTCACAGGTTGAGGGGATTGACTATGAGGAGATTTTTGCACCAGTTGCAAGGTACTCATTGATTAGATCTATCCTTTCACTCTCAGCGCAGATGGGATGGAGGATACATAAAATGGATATGGAGATTGCATTTCTCAATGGAGTTATCGAGGAAGAAGTGTAAATTGAGCAGCCATAAGGTTTTGAGACCTTTGATTGGGAGTCACATGTGTGTAGACTCAAGAGAGCACTGTATGGGCTGAAGCAAGCACCTCATGCTTGGTACACCAGGATTGACATCTATTTCACCCAGTTGGGCTTCACAAAGAGTGAAGCAGATGCAAACCTGTACTAGATTGTGGTTGATGATAAGCTTCTTATTATTATACTTTATGTAGATGATCTTATTCTGACAGGTGATGAGAAGCTCATAACTTCTTGCAAAGAGGATCTTGCAAGAGAGTTTGAGATGAAGGACATGGGACTCCTTCACTATTTCCTTGGTTTGGAGATATGGCAGTGGGATGGGGAGCTATTTGTTTCTCAAGGCAAGTATGCCAAACAGATTATGAGGAAGTTCCACATGGAGAGTTGTAAACCCATGGAGACTCCTCTTGTAGGAAACTGGAGGAAGGAGGATGCTACTTCAGGTGAGGTAGTGGACGCTACTGTTTAAAGGCAGCTTGTGGGTTCACTCATGTACTTGGTGAACACACAACTAGACATATGATACACAATTAAACAACTTAGTCAAGCTATGGTTAAGCCAACCAAGCTCTTTTGGAAGGCAGGGAAGCATGTCTTGAGATATCTCAGGGGCACTACAGAGTATTGATTATGGTATAGATGAACAAAGGGAGTGAAGCTTCAAGGCTTCATCGATGTAGATTGGGCAGGTTGTCCATCAGACACGAAGAACACATTAGGAGGGATCTTCAGCATAGGATCTACAACACTTTCTTGGTGCATCAGGAAGCAGATATCAGTTGCACTCAGTTCAGCTGAGGCATAGTACATGGTAGCTAGTCAGGCGGCATGTGAGGCCATCTGGATGAGGAAGATACTTGTGGGTTTGTTTGGCCATCAGATGGATCTAATGGTGATACATTGTGATAACCAGAGTTGCATAAAACTCTCGGTTAATCTAGTATTCCATGACTGGTCCAAGCATATTGACATCTGGTACCACCATCTCAGAGATTGTTTTCAGAGACACATTATGTTACTTCAGTACATTCCCACGGAGGATCAGGATGCAGATATTCTGACGAAGGCACTCACCAATAACAAATTTGAATACCATAGGGGCAATATTGGGGTAGTTGATAATCCCTTTCTTGTTGATAGGTAGTGTTGAAAAGTCAACAAGAAATGTGTGTCTAATTTAATTTTCCATTAAATTAAATTAGACAATAAATTGTAATCCTATCTCATAATCACTTATAATATTTAATTGAGTGTGATAGACTCAGTTAGCTCATGAAATTCAACTTAAGGGTGGTTGGTGAGGCATGTAGAGTGATTCTATTTGTTTTAGAGTCCAATTTTTAGTTAGTGTATTAGTTTAATGCAGGAGAAATAAGTTAACTCAATTAAGTGAGTTAAAGTCAGTCTAACTAGTTATAATTGATTGTTGCACTAGTGAGAGGTCAAGTGAATTAAATCAGATTTAATTCACATGAAGTGATCTGTAAAGTGAATGATGATTTACTATTAATAGCTTCATGCATGTCATCTCTGATGAAGACCCAGTTGAGATAGAGGTTAAAGGGATGTTAACTATCAGTTATATTATTAGTAAATTTCCGGTGCACAATTAGACACCCATAGGATTTCCCATGAGCATTGAGTAGTTTTGGAAGGCTGAAATTCCTAAATAATAGGGATTTAATTCTCATAGAATTTCCCAAGCAAGGTAGGTTGAGAAAAGGCAGGAAATTGGCTAAGTGTTGGTCGATTTTGTTCGGATCAGTGTGAGACAGTTGGTAGAGTGCAACAGACTCTTGTGAGAAGAGTGCATTGTATTGTTTCATGATTCCTTGGTTGAATATACAATAGAAGATAGAGGGGTTTTGAACAACAAGCTTTCCCCAAGAAAAATATTTGTGTTGTGGATTTATTTTCTTCATTCTTTTACTTGGTGTGATTATGCGATCGTGTTTATTTTCCGCAATTAATTTGTAGAAGGAATTTGTATCTTGATTTAGCATATCACATGATCGGATTGAATCCATTGGTATACATATTGTTTGTATAATTTCTGCAAGCGAGACGCTCCTTCTACAAACGTAGGCAAACTTTGTTGCCCACCTCGAACTTATGTGGCACCCAGTGTTGATAGTGTCATTGCATGTACTTAAAATTGGCTTTGTCCAATATGTCATGGACCTAGTACCAGATGTGCTTGATTTCCTCAATGAAGTTGTTAGCCCTGTTGGTTTCATATTAGACATGTGTCGAAGTTGCTTGAGTAGTTGCAAATGGTATGGCCGCATCAATGAGACATAGTGGTTGGAATCCCAACCCCACCTGAAAGGGGTTGTGGCTAGTTGGGCTATGGAGATATTTGTTGTAGCTGTGTTGGAAATAGGGGAGGCTTTTATCCCATGTGTGGGGATGCTTTGAGTTGTACATGCATAGAATGTGTATGATCATCCTATTGATGACATTTGTTTGGCCATAAATTTGGGGGTGGAAAGCCGTGGACTTAGTGAGTTTGGTATCCAACATCGAATAGAGACTTGACCAAAATGTACTTAGGAACACGCTTTCCCGATCTGAGATAATGGACAGTGGGATCCAAAAGCATACCCACACTCATGCAAAGAAGAGCTTAACAATGTATTCTACTGTCATACCCTTCTTGCAGGCCACCATAATGGCCATCTTAGAGAATCTTTCAATGGCCACGAAGGCATAGTGGTTTCCATTCTTAATCGAAGGGAGGTCCGACATGTAATCCATGGAGATGGATTCCCAAGGTTGACTAGGAGTAGGCAAAGGAGTATATATGCCTTGCTTCTTGATGGCTGGTGTGGGAATGGCACGCAAGATCTTATGTACTTCCCAACATCTTGTCAAAGGCTTGGACCAATAAAAATACTTTTGTATTACTGTCACTGTTTTTCTACTCCAAAGTATCCAATGACTTAACTATAGTGCACCTCATAAATCATCTTGGCATGCCGACTTAGAGGAACACAGAGGTGTCCTAGGTGACATAAAAGTGTATCATGTAGGTGAAAATTTGGAACTTGATTTCGTTCTAGGAGTGTATGGTATGTGTTGCTAAATTTTGGATCACTCTTGTACAGATGAAACCACTCTGAAGTCTCGTGCCCACAAGAGTCGAGCATAATGGTCGGATGAGGCAGTTTGCAACATTATTGGTGCTTCCCTCTTTGTACTTAATGTTCAGGTGGAAATGTTGCAGGTATGTGGACCATTTCTGATGGAGATCATTCTACAACTTCCTTTTTGTTCTTATGAACTACAAGGGTCGATGGTCTGTGTGGATGACCATTTCCTTCCCTAGAATGTAATGCTTCCATTGTCAGAAGGGCCTACACAATGGAATACATATCTTTGTCATAGGTGGGATACTTTCATACTGTGTCTGAAAGTGTCTCACATTGATATGCCATTGGATGCCCTTGCTAAGTAAGAACTGCAACAATAGCATAGTCGAAAGCCTGTGTCTCAATCTCAAATGGTTGTTGCAGGTTTGGTAATGTGAGCAATGGTACAAAACAGAGGGGATGCTTCAACTTGGAAAACACATTTTTCTGGGATTCAAACCAAAATAAATTTTATTTCACTCTGCCCTTGGTGACTTGAATCAAATTCCAAGTGATATGAGAGAACCCCAATATGAAATATTATGCAACCAACTCAAAACATAGAAGAAAAGATAGATCAATGACCTATAAAACAATGTCTTCGAGGGGGAAACTTCCTTTACATTACATAAATGAACAATTCTTTGATGATACAAATGAAAAAACCTACTTTCTATATATAGGAGTCTAAGGGGTCACAATGTAATCAGATCTTACATAACAATAATAATGTAAGGGCACAACAATAATAATAGTGGGCTTCTATGGGGCACAATAATAACAATATGGGGACTACATGGGAACAACAATAACAATAAGGGGGCTACACTAACAATAAAAATAAGGGGCTACACTAGTATTATAGGGACATAACATGCCCCTCTCCTTCAAAAAAGTGTTGTCCACAATGCTTGAGTAGTTCTAGATGCTTCTGTATAAAATTCTCATCCTCCCATGTGGAATATTCAACGGGTAAGTTCTTCCACTTGATGAGATACTATAAATTGATTGATTTAGTAGTTGTCGAGTTCTTGTATCTGTGATTGCTTTAGGTTCCAATATGATTTTTCCTTCCTTGTCAAGTTCTGGAAATATTGTTTGAACTAGGATTTTTTCACCTATAACCTTTTTTAAGCACAAAACATGGGAAAATGGGTGCACTCAGGAAGATGCATGGAGCTCCAATTTGTATGCCATAATAACAATATTTTGCAACATCTTGTAAGGACCATAGTACTTTGGTGATAATTTATTATCCTTCTTAGCTTGCTTGAGGGAAATTTGTTTGTATGGTTGTAGCCATAAAAATACCCAGTCGCCTACATCACAACTTCTTTTGCTACAATGTTGATCTTCCTGTTGTTTCATTCGATTTTGCGCCAAAGTTAGGTTATCCTTTAAGAGTTAGAGAACTTGTTGTTGATGCTCAATGCTATCTTCCACTTCTTAAACCTTAGAATTTTGTCTTAAAGATGATGTGATGGATGGTGGATGATATCCATAAAGTGCCATAAATGTCGTCACTTTTTTGTATAGTGTGGAAGGAAGTGTTATACCACCATTCAACCAGAGGTAACCACTTGACCCATTGTGTTTTTTTATTAGATACAAAGCAATGAAGATATCCTTCCAAAAATTTGTTCACTATCTCAGTCTTCCCATCAGATTGAGGATGATAATATGAGTTATGAGCTAATTGAGTACCCAGACAAGAAAATAATTCCATCCAAAAATTTCCAGTGAAAATGGGATCTTTGTCGCTTACAATAATCTTTTGGTTTCCATGTAGCTTTTTAATTGTTTCCATAAATGCAGTATCAACTATACTGGATTTAAATAGATGAGATACTACACAAAAGTGTGCATACTTGGTAAGAAAATAAACTACTACCATGATGAAACTCATTCCTACAGACTTGGGTAAACCTGTGATAAAATCCATTGAAACCTCCTCCCAATGTTGACTTGGAATGGATAAAGGTTGTAGCAGACCTGAGGTGTTAATTTTTTCAACTTTATTTCATTGTTAGACCAAAAAATCCCCCACAAACTTTTGAATATCAAATTTAAGGCAATCCAAAAAAAATTATTGACCTCAGGTAAGTTTTTAAAACTTGAGTGTCCTCCGATGAGAGGTATGCATCAAAATAATATTTTTTTTTAGTTAAATTTTATGATATGGACCTGGGGAGGCCCCAAGATCTAAAAAATCAAAATGACTATAAAGCGATCTTAAAAAAATAGAATGCTAGAAAAAAGGAGAGAACACAATAAAGAAACCACAAAGAATTTTTGTATATTATAACAGAGAATAACTGTAGAAGCTACATTGTGGTGGACAATCTGTCCTTTTACAAAATGCAACCTGTTACTTATAGCCTTTTTTATTTACAATACCACAGGTAAATTCTATGGGTGGGTAAATTCCATGGGTGGATCTCACTTACAATACCATGGGTGGATGCATACCATGGATCGATGCCATTTACAATACCATGGTTGAATGGATAACATGAGTGGATGAATACCATGGGTGGATGTCATTTTCCATTCATATCATTCCTCCCTCCTTAATAAGCAATGGTCCCCATTTGGTGAATTTTCCTCCTGAGAAGCCTTTGTTGAATATGAAGAGCCACTGAAGACAACGATTTTTTGTGATTAACCCATAACTGTGATGAAAAAAGGTCCACAGATAGAGATACCCTATAATTATTGTGATCAACTATGATACTGATAATGTGCGGCCTAGAAAATGGACTTTGAAGAAGTGTGGGTTTGTGGATGACCCATAACCATGATAAACGAAGATCCGAGGATAGAGATACCCTCTAATGCCTGTGACCAACTGTGATGCTACAGTGTGCGGCCTAGAAAATCGACTTCGATGAAGTGTGGGTTTGTAGATGACCCAAAACCATGAAAAATGAAGATCTGAGGATAGAGATACCTTGTAATGCTTGTGACCAACTTTGATACTAACAGTGTGCAGCCTAAAAAATGGACTTTGACGAGAAGGATTTTGTGCAGTTGACCCATAATCATGATGTTGATTGTTGATGAAGTATCAAGTGACTACATAGCCTGGGGTGGTAGGGAATGTATCCAAAAAACCAAAGACGAATGCTACTATGTTGAAACTGATAAATTTGAAGCAGGTGCCTACAAAAAAGGGGTGGGAGGGCACGTCTCCAAAGGGAACCCGCTCCAAATGCTGCTCTAGATTTAAAATGGGCATAAATAAGTCAATATAACTTAGAATATTTATTACAAATTGTTTTTGAAAATATAATGATCATTTAGCATCTTCCCATGTGTTTTAAATCACTATCAAGAGATTCTAGATTCTCAGATTCATGTTGGAACTATCACGCCATCACAAAAATTCTGAAAAAATAACTGATTTTAAATCAACGATAACTCCCTCGTCCGGACTCCGATTCGACCAATTATTTTTTTTGAAATCGGGTAATTTTTCAAGGGGAGCTCAGATATATAACCATTTCTATAAAAATTTTCACTAAAAACTACAAAAAAATGATAAGAGAGCCACCGTCGATGAATTGCCGTCAGAAACATTTCTACAACATCGTTGATTTTGAATCAGCGATATCTCCCTCGTCCAAACTCCGATTTGACTGATTTGTTTTTTTAAATTGGCTATTTTTCCACAAGGAATCTAGATCTGCTATTTTTTTTCTAAAAGGTTTGCACCAATATTTTTATATCAGCTCTACAAACTTGTCAGCCAAAAAATTCCTGCAAAAAAATGAAAAAAAAACAAGAATTCTTCTTGCTTTGTCCAAGAAAGTGCTCCGTAGAGGTCATGAAACTTGCATGGAGTTTGCTCAATATGGCTGCAAAAAGTTGAAACTGACATTTTCTTCATACGCTTATTCTCATGGATTCGTATCCTGAATCTGATACCATTGATTCAGATCTTGGGGGGAGGCCCCCAAGATCTAAAAAATTGAAATGGATCTAGAAATATCTATAAAATTAGAATGCAAGAAAAAAAGGAGAGAACACACAATAAATAAAACCACAAAGATTTTTTTATGTTAAAATAGAGAATAACTGTAGAAGCTATATTGTGGTGGATAATTTGTGCTTTTACAAAATGCGACTTGTTACTTATAGCCTTTTTTTATTACAATACCATAGGTAAATTATATGGGTGGGTAAATACCATGGGTGGATCTCACTTACAATACCATTGGTAAATACCATGAGTGAATGAATACCATGGGTGGATGCTACTTACAATACCATGGGTAAATTCCATGGGTGGATAAATACCATGGGTCGATGCCATGGTGAATGGATAACATGAGTGGATGAATACCATGGGTGGATTCCATTTTCCATTCGTATAATCTTACAAAGATATAATGGATCTTTGTATCATAATCAATAATTTTTCCAGCTAAATGTATGATATGTATTAGGATCTTGCTACAACTTTTGAATGAGTGTCCACACTTCTTCATCATTTTTCCATTCCTCCTTTCTTCGGTTATCCAATCTAGTTGGATAATAGAAATGGCACACAACAATGCTTACACATCCTCATCCTTTCTTGAGAGTGCATCTGCAACAACATTTAGCTTCCATTTTTTATAGATGATTTCAAAGTGATAACCCAACATCTTTGTGACCCATTTTTGTGGCTCTTTTGAAGATAATATTTGTTCCAAAAATTATTTAAGACTATCATGATCTATTTTACCTTGATGTATCTTCCCATTAGGTAAGGTCACCATTTTTTTAGTGCCTATAATATTGCCAACATTTCCTTCTTATAATTAGGTTTCTGTAAATACTTCCCTTTGATTGGATGGATTTCAAAAGCAATGGGTTTTCCTTCTTGCATTAAAACAACACCAATTCCATTTCTTGAGGAATCACATTCCACAATAAATTTTTTTGTGAAGTCTAGCGTAACTAAGACTAGTGCTTGGCACATTTCCTATTTAAGATGTTCAAAGGCCTTAGTTGCTTCTGGAGTCCAATAAAATGCATCTTTATTTAGTAATGTTGTTAGAGGTGCTGATATTATCCCATAATTCTTAACAAACTTGATTTAATACCCTGTTAACCGAAGAAATCCTCGCATATGCTTTATGGTTGTGGAGATTTTCCATTCCTTAATGGATTTAATTTTTTAAGGGTATACCTTAACACCCTCATGGGTTACACTATGACCCAGATATTCCACTTCTTTTACTCCAAAGAAACATTTGGAGGTTTTTTCATATAATTATTTCTCCTCCAATATTTTGAGAACCCTGTCAACATGTTGAACATGATCCTTCCAAGACTTGTTGTAGATTAGTATATTATCAAAAAATATTGACACAAATTTTCTAAGGAAGGGATTGAAAATGGAATTCATTAACCCTTGAAATGTAAAAGGTGTATTGGTAGGGCCAAAAGGCATGACCAAAAATTCATATTGAACCTAATGAGTTCTTTCTTCCTCCCCTTCAAAATCTATGTAAAATAATGTATTCTCAAAACACTTTGACCTTTAGTGTATTTTCTATAAAAACTGTAACAACGACCTTTCGCTCTTTTTTCTTCCAATTTTTGTGGTATCAACCTTCTAGGTTGTGGAAGGCTAGGAGAAGCAACACTTCTATCTTTATATTTGTTAGTGGTAGGCTTCCTTGTCATAATTTTGTTCTCAATTTTTCTTGCCAACCTGAATTCCTACTCCAATGAATCAGGTTCCCAAAGGTGAATGTCATGTTGGATTTTATCCCTTAAATTCCCTATGAATACATTAATCATATGCTCCTCTGGGATATCATTTACCCTTATATTCAATTTTTGAAAGTCCTCAATGTGTTACACCATTGAACTCTTTTGTTTGAGATTTATCAATTGGCTAAAGGAGGTGTTTCTTTTTGTATCCTCATTATGTGATATTGTTTCCTCCACAAAAAATATCCAAGTGACAATGGTTTACGAGAACAAAGCCATCGATAACATACAAAATTATTGGGTTCTAAATATAAAGTTGCAATGTGTACCTTTTGTGTGTTTTTCAAAATATTGCTCCATCTGTAGTATCCAGGTTACTGGATATTTGCCATGAAACTTCCTCATTTCATTATTTCGAATATGGTGGGTCTTAAATCTAACATTAGAGTCTATGAAATAATGATTAAAATTTTTTTTGGTCTCACCATGTGTTTCATCTACTACCTTTTCAGGATTAGGAATCATTTCTTGTAGCAACTTTGTCAAACCTTCCATGTTTTCTTTTAGACCATTCTTCATGCCTTCCATCTTCCCTTTAATTTTTTCTTCTATACCATCGATATTAGCTTTCAAGCCATTCTTCAAACCCTCCATCTTAGATTTCATTTCATTTTTGGTTACTCTTTGTGAGAGCAAAATTTGTTGCACTTGGTCTCGTAATTTTTATATATCATGTTGCACTTATTCCTCTTCATGCGTCATAGTAGAGATTTATAAGGGATTAATGAGTGTGGAATTATTTTTGGGAGGAATTTTAAAACCCAATACTGATATCAATTCTTCAATATTCCCTTGGAATCACTTCAAACTTATTTTTCCAAAAAAATTTATGCAATTTAAAAAAAAAAATACACACCTTTTTGAAATCTCGCCTTTGTATTAGCCCTCTAAGTATTCTTTCCAATGCCACAGGTCATACATAATTTGGATTCTTAAATATAATGTTATCCTCGATCTAACACAATGACCTAATTACGAATTGGTTCAATAGAGTGAACTTGTACAGCGTGCCACATGTCACGATTTTGACCTTTGGCCCTAAAATTGATATAAAAGAAACTAAATTCCACGAAATTTTGGAAAATGTTTACAGAATCAAATCCAATTCCCGAAACGAAAGTTATGACGAGTTTCCCTCGGTCACCTGTTTGAGATGAAATTCTAGAGCCTGCAAAAACCTTAACTTCCATGGATCATATCTCCGAAGATATAGCAAACTAAGATCTGAAATTCAGACATGAGGTTCACCCATATTTCAAATCCATGTGGTTTCAATTTAAGCTTTTGAAGATTTCTAGAAAAATATTTATAGAGAAAATTCCATGAGTAAGGGAAACCCCATAATCCAAAGCTCTGATACCAAATGTTATGAAACCAACTCACAAAAGAGAAGAAAAGATAGATCAACAACTTAGAAATTAGCCTCTTCAAGGAGAAAACTTGCTTTAAATTACATAAATGAATAGTTATTAGATGATACAAATGACAAAACCTACTTTCTATATATAGGAGTCTAAGGGGTCACAATATACTCAGAGCTAACATAACAATAATAATGTAAGGGCACAACAATAACAATAGTGGGCTTCTATAGGGCACAATAATAACAATATGGGGACTGCATGGGCACAAAAATAAAAATAAGAGGGTTACACTAACAATAAAAATAAGGGGCTACACTAGTATTATAGGGACCTAACACGAACCTGCGAAAGAAATTGGCAAGACCCAGAAAGCTGTGGAGCTCTGTTAGAGTGGTTGAGGTTGGCCAATCTTGAATGAATTTTATATTGGCTGGGCCCACAAGCACACCTTGAATATGAATTATGCACCCCAGATATTGAACCTAGGTCATAAAAAAGGTTAATTTCTCCAAATTGGCACACAACTTGTGTTGTCACGGAATTTGGAGGACTTGTTGAATATGGTAGAGGTGCTCTTCCCAACTCTAGCTGAAGATCAGGATGCCATCCAAGTATGCCACCAAGAATGAGTTGGTGAAGGGTTAAAATATGTCATCCATCAACCTCATGAAGGTTTTGGGGGAATTAGTGTACTCGAAATGCATGACCAACCATTCGAAAAGGCCCTCGGATTTGAGGGCATTCTTCCACACATTAGAGGGTTTGATTGGTACCTGGTAATACCTAGAATTAAATTTGATCTTGCTGAAATATTTGGCCTGCTTGAGCTGGTCCAAAAGGTAATAAATCCATGGGATTGGATACGTATTCTAGATACTGATGTTTTCAGTGCCTGATAGTCAATACAAATTCTCCAGGTCCCGTCCTTCTTCTGTACCAACACAATCGGGATCCCATGGGGGGATGAACTTGTCCTGATGTGCCCTTTATGAAACAAATCCTGAATATACCTCTTGATTTCATCGTTCTCTAGAATAGAGTGTTGATAGATCGATCCATTGGGAAGCGACATACTTAGGGTCAAATAAATGGAGTGCTTAACCTGGCAATGTAGAGGTACCCCTGTGGGTGAGGTGAAGATTTCCATGTACTCCTCCATGACCTTATCCATCTACTACTGTCATGCGGAGGATCCCTATCTAGAAGCTGTGGCCAAAATATTCTTCTTGCTCTGAGCGTGAATCATAAGGAAAAAAAATTTCCCTATCTGGGAAATGAGCTTACTGCATTACTTTGCAGTGATAAAAGAGATGGTAGTAGGTGGTGCTACCTCTGGTATATTGTAAAACTTATTTCCCAAAGTAATAATAAAAGTGCGACGCCTAGACTCATACACAACATGTCGCTTCCACAAGTATGGTTATCCTAATAATACATCACAAACTTCAAGAGGAGAAACATCACATAACTCATCTATGGAGGGCTTGATGTTGTAGGGAAGGCAACATTACTGGATGACGTTGAGATCTCGTCCTTGGTGAAGCCACCTGATGGTGTACGTATGTGGGTGTGTTTTGATTAGGTAGGCCCAGTCACTTCATGAACTCTACTGAAAGGAGGTTATTTTGGCTTCTGTTGTCGACAATGAACTGCAACAAAGAACCCTTCACCCACATATGGGAGTGGAAGAGGCGCTCCCCCACCTCTGGATCTTTGGGCTCATCCTTATGGATCTTGATGGTGGCAACGGTGGCACTAGGATCTGCCTCAATAATTTTCTTTCCTTTGTCATTCCCCTTTTTGGGTTTTGACTCAGATTCAAAGCATGCATTTGATTCGAAAGCCTTTAGCTTGGCCACTAGTGACTGCTTGGCCTGCCACTCACTTGTCTTGTGAGAGAGGCTCTTATGGAACTCACACCACTTCCCCATGTCCTTATTTGTCTTTGTGATGTTGTTATTTGATTGCTTCTTTGGAGGGTTGTCCTGGGGTTGCCCCTCCTTGTCTTTGTCCCTTGTTCTATGGTTTGGGGGCACCTTTCCCTTACTTTAGATTCCCAGATCCAAAGTCTCGCTTCTTCTGTTTAAATTTCTGCTTGATCTTGGAAGCATATCGGTATGCTACACCAAGTGAGGAGACGTCAAAGAACTCCATTTCCTCTTAAATATATATGTGAAAACAACTGCGGTACTTAAGCAACAAATATTTTTACAAATATTTGATACCCAACTTTGTGCACAAGATATGGAATAGATTCATCAACTCATGCACATCTTGATCCCCTTTTTGCCGCAACGTAGTTTATTGTATTGATCTAAATCTCTTCAGCTACTGGAAATAACCAATATCTTTTACTTTTGTGATGTTAGAAGAATTGCATATGAAAGAGTATAAAAAAACCACATGTGCATACTATAAAGAAGATGAAACATAAAAACAACCATCAAAGCATGAGTAAAAAACATATTGATAATGAATTTCACCAGTGTGGGTTACGTCTCTAGGCCCAATGTCAAGATAGTGGAGGTCGCTTCATTTAATGCTGAAAATGATGATAATGTACAAAGTATGTTCCTTTTCATTACAACGACAAATAACCTCAACCTGAGTGGCATGTATCTCCACGATATTTTCTCCCAATAGGAACTCTCATGCAAATGGGTCCTCCTTCAACATGACAAGCTAATAAAATCTTACATGATGTGGAAAACAAGTATCCCTCAACATACTAGTAATCAGGGATCTCAAAAATACAAACATCATCTCAGAAAATCAGAAGAAAAGCATCACATAACTGCATAATATACCTACACTTTTGGGAATGACCTAAAAATGAAAATTTCAACTGCTAAAATTGATTGCACTACTGAATTCTTAGCGCAAAATAGTGAAAAATCTGTTATAAACTTGTCCAATTTTGACATCGTCAAAATATGGACCCTAGGGAATATTTTGTATTCCTCATATGATTCCACAAAGATTCCTTGCTAATGGATGCCTCAATTTATGCTACTCAGATGGAGATTATGACTGCACGGTTGGACTCTTGGCGAGAAAACGTGCAAAAATGACTATAAGCTTGGAAAATTCTGTCACTATGAATTTTTACTCTCAAGGGAATCTTTTTGGCATCTTGGCATATTCTCTGCTCATGGTTCCACACCTCCAGGCACTTAGGGTTCCGCTGGCTCAAGGTTCTGCACCCTCTTGGTTCCAGCCTCCGCTCCTCCACTTCATGCCTGGTTGAATGAACTGAGTGACTTTATAATGGCCTTTTTAGTGGAGGTTCCAACGTGAGCCCCTATGAGCCATTGGTGGAAGATATAATTAGAGGCAGGGTGGTCACAGGTTCCAACCCCACTAACCCCCTCGGAATGGCGCGTTATATTTTAATATACGGTGGCATTTGTTTTAACCATCGGTGGGTTCACATTTTTTTTTGGCGACTAGTGCTAAATGGGGCCACCCATTGGGGGTCAGGTGGGTTGAACCTTCGTCGAATCCCCTCCAATTGGCGTTGATGTATGGTACATGGTGGATCTGGCTTTGGCTACGCGCCCATATTACATATTGTTATCGTTCTATAATTTTTGAGATTGTGAGAGTAAACACAAAGGACAACATCAAAACCACTTGTGAATTTGTTTGTTTGTTTGTGATTGATTTAATTGTTTTGGTTGATTGAATTCTTATAATTCCATTGGGCTATGGATTTTAAAAGCTAATTGGATCTACATCAAACTTTAAAGGAGTTTCACAAGGCAAGCTAGGTTGCACTAGTTGGATCTTTCAAAATTTAAATGATATGAAACAGAAGAAAAGAAAGGCTTAGTAGAAACTAAGGAGAAATTAATAATTCCTTAATTTGACTTTAGAAGAAAACATAGAAATTACTTATACCCAGAATAGGGTGCATATTTCAACAAATCCTAATCATCACTTTTTTTGTAATTTAATTAAGCTTTTTATGAAATAAGAGTGAAAGAAAACAATTAATAAACGCATGAACAAGAGAAGCACATCACCAATTCGTACACCACATGAATCCTGTGAAGAATTTCCTTGTATTATTGATGAGTCCAGCAACCAGAAAATTACAATGTTGGGGCCCTTGTTTTGAAATTCAATAGATTTTGAGTTGCAGTGAGTATGTGGTGGAACACAACCTCGGTAGGCAGAAAGATGTCAAGGTTGCGAAGGAGAAAAGGAAAGGTGTCACGGTTGTTGCGGAAACAAGCATAGATGGCGGGAGAGCGCGGAAGGAAATGAGCAATGGAACTCCCGATGAACAGAAAGAAACATAAGACAACCGAGCGAGAATAAAGGAGGAACTACCAATCACGCTGGCAGCAGAACAAATGGGCAGCTAGCCAGCGGATAGGAAGGTTGGTGTAGATAGGAATAGGCAACAGGGAGCCGTAGGAGAGCTTTGTCTGTGTTGCATTGTTCTCCATTCCTTTGTGTTTTTGTATTTCTCTCTCTATCCAATAGGACTTATTGTATTTTTCTCTATGCATGCTCACGCAGTTGAGCCTTGTAATAGTTTTCCACTTGTAGCTGAAGCTTAATATAATAAGAAGTGCTGTTTCGAGTATCTCTTATGGGTTTAAATGAATGGTTTTGCAAGCTCCTTTTAAAATTTTATTTGTTGTAAGTCTAAACGCATTTCAGAGAGATATATGTTATGGAACATTGTGTTAGGGCTGTTTAGAATTTTAACTTAACTTTGATTCAACTGCATCAATGTTGTTGTTGTTAACTGATCGACTCCCTACCATAGTAAGGTCGTGACATGCCTCGGGTGAGACTCTCGGCTCTTCGGAGCTGGGTGCAAATGCCGGCGTGAAGCTAGACTATGGCAGAAAACCTTGTTGGCCCTTAACTGGAACCCGGGTCTTCTCTACGAGACCTGCTCTCTCGCCAACAAATGGTTCCGTTGCCGAGACCCGAAAATTCATTTGGGAGCTAGATCATGGTATCTCGGATCTTCGAAATAGAAATAAAAAGCTGGTGGGATAACAACCTAGATCAGTTCATTGCTTATCAAGCTAAGCTGAGATGACAGAAGGAGAAAATGATTAAAAACCTGGTTCTATTCTCCGACTCTGCTAGTGATACCTACGAAATCTTTTGGGGAAAGTTCCCAGAAGAACTCTACAACTGGTTGCGGAGGCTTTAGAGTAAGGCTATCAAGGAAAAGTCATGGAAGATCAATCGCAAGTGGGCGCACGAGGATCTGGTGGCCCTTCATCGATTGAACACTGATTTAATCTGAGCCATAGATTTTTGGGTGGAATCTACCTTGGATGGATATATAGTGGAGTTTGCAGCAGAGTGCTACCAGTCTTTCTCAAGAGCAGAAGATACCTTCAGATTCGGGTTAAGGGAGAAGCTACTGAAGGAGATTCCTTTGTGGATTAAGGCATTGATGGTCGATGAAGGGCTGATGGGATTCCAAAAAGCAGATATGGAAGCGTAAACCCTTCGGTGCCAGGGGAAGGGATTAAGGAAGAGATGCTATAGGAACAGTGAAAAGGGGGAGTAGGGCTATGGATGTCGAGACCGCCAACAGGCTTAGGGAGTGACGAGCACATCGGAGGGCGTAGATTGTAGAAAGGTGGTGAGAGAGGGTGATGAAGGAGTTGAAAAGACAGTAAAGTGGTCGAAAGAACAAAGAGGAGGCGCCTTAGATGACAAAGGGAATGGAAGGTCAGGTGGGTCCCCATGATACAGGCGGGGCCATTAAAGAAGTGCGGTAGGTATATAGGAGTCCATCCCAGAAGGAGAAAGGAAAGAAGTTTGACGGAGAAGGTACAGACATGCGCCCAGAGGAGGTGTCCGATTTGGAGATGCACGTTGCAATGGAGCAACTATTTCGAGAAAGGTCAGCGTCCATATCTCAAGGTATTCCTAGTCCCCACAGTTCAAGTAGCTCTAGTCCCAACCTTCCCCTGGTGCTCTATAAACCCATAAGTGAAATTTGTGTTAATTTGCGTGAATTAAGTAAGTTGCACAGTATTAAGTCTCCAACAGTAACACATACTAGTAGTTGGATTGCTCGTGGCACGATCTCACAACCAAGATCCAACGGTTTCATTTTAGTAACGCCTATTCAAGTGAACATGGCGGGATCACTCACCTAGTATCCAAAATTCTCTGGGAAGGGTAATGATGACGTCAAACAACACTGGTACCTCTGCGAGGCCATATGGAGGGCACGACAGACACTAGATGTTGGGAAGTTAATAGAATTTCAGACCACCCTTAGGGAGAGAGCCCTACATTGGTTTATGAAATGGTCGAAAACTCACTCGAATCCAGCGATGGTAGATGTAAAGCGAGATTTCATTAAGGAATTCAAACTACCTCAGACAGACGAATAGGTCCCGTTAGAGATGTGGGAAATTAAGCAGCGAGAAGGAGAAACTGCTTGGGATTTGATGCGGAGATTCAAGGACATAATCGGGAAACTCATCTATCCAATTGATCCAAACCATCAGAGGGACTAGTTCATTAAAGCTCTACTACCTTTGACTCGAACTCCATTGACTCAACAAAGGATCGACACGTTGCAGGACGCACTAGAGAAGGCAATGAAGATAGAAGCTATGGCGGGTTACCTGCAAGAGTTTAAGGGAGGAGCAGCGGTACAGGACCCCTCTATAATGGGTCTTCAGCATCAAATAGCTAGTCTGACAGAAAAACTCAAGGAAATGCAACCAATACGACCGGCAAGACCGAATGTATGGTGCACGCATTGTCTCATGGAGGGACATGTGGCAATTGAATGTCCCCGGTTGCGGGGCCAAAATGTGGGGACATCGGCCGTAGGGGCACAGGGGGCTCCACCACTAGGAGGGGTTGCAAAAATAAACACCTAGGGGATATATCCACCACAACAACAATACATAGGGTTCCCCGCACAACAAAGTCCAGCCACCAATGAGTACTGTGAAATATGCAAAAATATGGGCCATCAACCTCGCCTGTGTCCACCGATCTTACATAAATATTCCAATGTTACAAATAATATATAATGTGATTTCTGTGCCTAAAAAACACACGGCATAAAGCAGTGCCGAGGACTAGATGCATTGGCAAATCGGCTGGACCGACCTTCATACAGAGTAAACGAGGCTCCCCGAGGAAGAGGAGGAGGCATGAGGGGAGGCTGAGCAGGAGGGAGAGGTACAGTAAGATGCTACAATTGCGACCAAGAAGGACATGTAGCTAGATAATTTCCACTCCCTAGAAGACCTTGGTGTTCTCAGTGCCGGGTTAACACACATGCAATAGAAGATTTCCCAGAGCTTATTAAAAGATGGGAGGAAAGAGCTAGATAGAGGGGGGAAAATTTAGTAAATGCAGAACCCAGGTTAATGGGAACTCAGACAATGCAAAACGTGGCCATAGTGACACAAGGAGGCAAAAGAAAGGGGGAAGATGCACGTACTATGGACCCAATAAAATTTATCAAGCCAGCATCGCCAAAGCTCTTGATCAAACCAGAACGACAGAAACAATTTTTTCAGGAGGCAGCAAAAATGTTTTCCCAATTAGGGGGGAAAAAAGGAATTGAGTTATAGAAAATTCAGGAAGACAATGAAACCCAAAGTAATTCTGACGTTTTGATCCAGGAATGGTTCCATCTATTTCTTAAAATTGTTAACAACACACCAATGCTGGAACAACTAAAGTAGAACCTGGAAGGGGTGCTGAAAAAGAACAAAAAAGCAAGTGAATTAGCAGAGGCAGACCAGAAGTATGTAAAGAGAATAAATAGAAATAAACGACGGATGAGAAAGGAATTCCGAGTGAACACACAAGTTGTAGGGTTCCAGATTAAAGACACCATGCTTGATTTGGGATCTGATGTCAACATCCTACCAAGGAAAACTTGGGAGGCATTAGGGAAGCCAAGATTGACATATTCCTTGATTCAACTTCGGATGGCGAACCAGTATTGCATTGTTCCCATCAGCCGACTAGAGGAGGTTGAAGTTGACATTGCAGGAGTAAAGACATTTACAGACTTTGAAGTCATCGACATCATGGGAGATAAAGATCCATACCCTGCACTGTTAGGAATTGATTGGGCCTTTGAAAATTATGCAACAATCGATCCAAAGAAGGAACTGATGATTTTCGAGGACGGGGAGATTAGAGTCACTCAGCCACTTGACCCATACCAAGGACCGAGATATACAGAGACTGTGGATAATAGAGAAGATGCTCAGCTTCTGGACCATCTCTATCAGATGACCACAGGAAAAAGAGAAGATTACATTAACCTAACAGCAGAAGGCTCGATAAGTTGGAGAAGCATCCAAAGCTCAGAATTGGGATCAGAAATAGCTTGGGATGATTGGCAGCAAGGAGGGTATGAAACAAATACAAGGAGATGCACCAATATTGGAAGAGTCAATTGGATCGGGGCCGAGATTCAAAAATACCCAATCTTATCTGATATGAAGGCTATAAACCTTTTCATAGCCAAGATAGAAACTACGGTACTAGAAAGTCATAGAGTACCATTGATGGACCTAGCTTTACAATCCACATCCGCAATATGGTGGAGTAATCATCGCAAATCATTGGCGCAATGGGATGAAGTTGCAACGGCATTGAAAGCCAAATTTAAGGAGGAGGAAGGACCCAGGAGTAAGGACAAGTACCAAGGGGACTCAGACCCCAGGAACCATCTGGAGAAATGTGAAGCCTAATGGAAAACTGATGGATATCCAGAAGAACTATGGATCCACCGGTTTATCCACTCTCTGGACATAATTCCAAAAGCCTGGTATATGACAGAGGAAAAAAGGAGAGGGACCCACAAATGGCAGGAAGTTGCGGACAACTTCACCTAGTGTTTCTCGTTTGAGGGAAAGACCGAGCCAATTACACAAGCATTACAAGCGATCAAGAAGGTACTGTTCTTCCCAGATATTCAACAGACGGACGAGCAGTCGTGTCAATACCAGGATATGCGACAAAAGGTGGCATGCCAAAAATTTAATAGTGAGATGGATGATGACAATATGGAGGATCTCAGGCACCTATATTTTGAAGAAACAGAAGGGGAGAGGGACATCAAAGAAGAATCAATGACAGAAGGGATCCATCTGTTACCTCTCAGAACCAAGAAAGTAAATATTGGAACAAAAGACAAGCCTAAGTTGGTGAAAATTGGAGACTACTGGGATGAACAAAAAATTAAGAAAATATTCAGTCTACTCAAGGAATACGAGGACTTGTTTCCTTCGTCAGTAGCGGATCTAAAGGGCATAAAAGGGGAGATGGGGGAAATGCGGATACTAGTAAAGCTCGATGCAAGGCCTGTGAAGCATAGACCATATCTTCTAAACTCAAGAGTAAAGGAAAAGGTGAAAGCAGAGATCGACAAAATGTTGAAAGCCGGATTAATATTCCCAGTAGAAGAAGCAAAATGGGCAAGTCCCATAGTTATATAAAACAAAAAGGAGAAATCAGAGATACGAGTCTGTGTAGATTACAAAAGCTTAAACAATGCTTGTATCCATGATCTGTTTCCTACTCCGTTCAGTGATGAAGTCCTCGACAACGTTGCGGGGAACGAGGCATACTCATTCATCGATGGGTTCTCAGGTAAGAATAGTAGAGGAAGACAAGAGAAATACAACATTCACCACCGAATGGGGCTCTTTTGCATACAATGCGATGCCATTCGGATTGAAGAATGCACCTGCAGTCTTCTCTCGCATTGTGATAGCCACATTTATGGAATACATCCACAAGTTCTTAGAAGTCTATATGGATGAATGGACTGTTTATAGCATACTAAAGGATCATGTGAGCCTGTTGAGAGTAATGTTTGATAGGTGTCAACAACTGTAGATCTCGTTGAACCTGAAGAAGTGTATATTTGTCGTTCCGTTTGGAACACTGCTAGGGCACGTGGTATGTAATCAAGGTGTCTGCATAGACCCGACCAAAGTAGCAATGATTTTCAGTATGGAGGCACCAGAAATGGTAAAACATCTAAGGTCACTGTTGGGCCACACAAGTTACTACCGGCTTTTCATTCGCAACTACGCCAAGATAACAACGCCATTAGAAAAGCTATTGAAGAAGTCGGAATAGTTCTAGTGGACAGACAACTGCAGAATATCCCTGGACACCCTAAAGGAAAATCTGGAGAGTGCGCCAATACTAGTCCACCCAGACTGGGACAAACATTTTCATGTACACATTGATGCTTCCGGCATTGCGCTCGGAGCGGTCTTGGCTCAACCTGGAAACACTTCAGTTGATCATCCGGTATATTTTTCCAGTCGCAAGTTGTCAACGGTGGAACGAAACTAGACAACAATAGAGCAGGAGGCATTGGAAATGGTGTACTCTCTTCAGAAATTCTGCCACTACCTGTTGGGAGGTAAGTTCAAATTTTTCACAGATCACTCAGCATTGAAATACTTAGTAAACAAGCCAGTCTTAGAAGGCAGAATCTGCAGATGGCTCCTACTTTTCCAGGAGTTCACTTTTGAAGTAATTGTAAAGCTCGGAAGACTTAACGTAGGGCCTGATCACCTATCCCAACTAGAGAATGGGGAAAATGGAGGATCTCTAGATGATCAGTTGCCAGATGCTGATATTTTCAGAGTAGAAGCCATCCCAGACTACCTGAATGAGATAGAAACCTACCTCACGACAGGGCAGTGACTGTAGCAGTATACTACGACATAGAAAAGGCACCTCGTAGTTCGAGCTGCAAAATATCAGCTGATAGCGGGACATCTATACAAGATGGGGCTAGACCACGTTCTTCGAAGATGTGTCCTGGACCACGAAAGGGAAGCTGTACTATGGGAAAGCCACAGTGGTGTTGCGGGAGGGCACGTGGGAGCTAAACCAATGGCACACAAGGTACTACAAGCAGGCTTATGGTGGCCAACAGTACACAAGGACAGCAAAGCATTTGTTCAGAAATGTGACGTTTCTCAGCGGATAGGACGACCATCTCACAGAGATGAGCTTCCGCTTCATCCGATAAAAGTACTGCAGCCATTCGAAAAGTGAGCAGTCGATTCTGTAGGACCAATTTCACCGGCTGCAAGGTACTCAAAGGCAAGGTACATCATAACGGCGACCGACTACCTGACACGTTGGGCATAAGCAGCACCAGTGAAGAACTGCACGGCAGAGACTACTGCTAGGTTCATATTTGAAAATATAATTAGCTGATTTGGGTGCCCAAAAATCTTGACCAGTGACTAGGGTACCCACTTCATCAATGACACCATTAAGTCCCTCCTGGAGAGCTTCATGATACAACACCATAAAAGCAGTCCATATCATCCGCAAGCGAATGGTACAATGGAAGCATTCAAAAAAATACTTGAGAAAGGCCTGACGAAGATATGCAATGTGCAGCACGATGATTGGGATGAACAGATACCAGCAACATTGTGGGCATACCGAAAAACGGTAAAACAATTAAACAACCAGACGCCATTCCAGCTAGTTTACGGAAGAGAAGCGGTACTCCCAGAGGAAGTCATCATACAAAGCCTTATAATTATAACAACCCTACAGTTTTCCGAAGAAGAATTCCTAAAGGAGCGATTTCAAGAGCTACAAGAACTGGAAGAAGGATGATTTCTTGCGAAATTTCACCAGATGGTACAGAAGGAGAGGCAAAAAGCTTGGCACGACTGCCATATTAAGCACAAGACTTTTCAGGTCAGGGAAAAAGTTCTACTCTATGATAGTAAATACCAAAAGTTCCCAGGAAAATTGCAGATGCATTGGCTAGGACCATTTCATGTCATAGAAATCAAAGAGACAGGAGTAGTTCGGTTGGCACAACTGAACAGCCAAGTTCTACAGGGATGGGTCAACGATGCACGCATGAAGCCCTAACATGAGTAAGTTAACCATCTCAATTCCAAGAACTCTCACAACCGAGAGGAGTCAGTAGGGTAGATTAGAGTCAATAACTCTCTCGCACCCGAGTGAGCATAGATAGGATTCAACATAATAAAACAAAAATATAGTTGCGTTGCGGGGACTGCAATGCAAGCAATAGTGGTCGGGGAAGGGTAGTTTCCAGTGTGTCATCCAATTTAGACAGAAAAGTGTTCCGAACATCAGCCCATCATCATTAAGCGTAGTACCAGTGTCAGTCCATAGGATTACCAAGATTTGGAAATAATTGCCATAATTAGCATCACCCATGCTACAATAAATTTTCCATAATTAGACATAACCACTAGTCATCGCGTCTGCCCAAATCCCAAAACCACAGTCAGCAATATCAGAACCCACCTCAGCAGCTAACTAATCACACGATTGTAGCCATGGGAGAAGCCAGGGAAAAACTAATTAGTTATGGGGTCTCATCAACCTCACCCGTACCGGTTACTTACATAACCCGCATGCAGAGAAGAGCGAGAATGCCAGAAAAATCTGAGTTAGAGTTAGAAACCTCCAAAAGAGCAAGGGAAGCTGAACCAGAACCAGAACAGAGAAGGCGTCCGGAAGAAGGAATTCAAGAGAAAGAAGAGAGAACTGTTCTACAGGTATACTAGCAACGAGCCAGAATGACAAGAGTAAGCCCAGTGGTTGTGGAACAGGAGATGGAAAACAGATTTCAGAAAATGGAGTCCCTGGTGGGAAAATTCGACAGTGCGACCCTGATCGAAACTGATCTTATGGATTCTTTTGAGTTTCCTGCACTAAAAAGGCAGGTGTACATCAAGAATTATGTGACAGAAGCAGGGCGGGCAGCAGCAAGAGTCCTGCCTGAGTTCAGGGGTATCTAATATTCCACGATAATGAATTTAAGGAACTTCCCAGTGTTTGAGATCACAGGCGTTGCGATGCAATGCACGAATTTTCTATTAAGCAGGATTCAGAATGGCTCTCTATGGCTGGGAAAGGAAATCCCAATTCATGCCGAGGACATCCATAGATTGACTGGACTGTTGCAGGAAGGAAGGGACGTGTCATTAGTGTTCCAAACTGTGTCTAAGAGGGTGAAGAAGTTTGGAGACACAGACTACTATGCCAAGTATGGCACATGAAGAGGAGGGAAGGGGGCAAAGATTGAGTTTATTAATAGACCGGAGGTCAAGTTCGCTTGCTACCTAATTTCTAGCAAGACAATGAGGCACTATAAAAAAGGGGAGTGCAAATTAGATACAATTTCGGTTGCGAAGCATTGTGTCCAAGGGACAAGGCTCAATTGGTGCTCTTTCCTAGTAAAAGAATTGCTCGAAGCTTGCGAGGACAATTCGAAGAGAGTGACCGGGTTTATCTATGGATATTTGATCATGGCGCTGACCATGTGGAAATGGACCTTCCCTAGCATCAAGATACTAGTAGAGATAACAGAAGACCAACCTGTGGCTATGAATTTTGTGCCGTGGAAAGTGTCTGGAGACCCGAGCACAAAGGAAGTGAATGTAGAAGCCTTCAAAGTTTGGTATGGTCAAATGGTTGACGTCGTAATGAGTCAACAAAGGATTCCAAGAAATCTACTAGATGGATATAGTGAGCAGGTCTGGTTCAGAATCACACATAAGCATACTTTTCTCAGGCCTACATGTGTACTAGAAACAAAATTCCAAATGAGGCCTTTGAAATTCCAGATTGACGAAGCAACCTTCCACACGGAGGTCTATTCATGGCCAGGAGTGGCAATGGAGATCAGGGATGGAGTGTACACGTACTTCTTTGATGGAATGCTGCCAAACCTACTACCGGGAGAAACTTTGAAGGAAGCAGCAACAAGGATGTCAAACCTACAACTCTTACCGATTATTCAGTAGCTAAACACCAAGTTAAAAAGCTTTAACAGAGTAGTTCAAGTACTAGCAAGTGATGCTACTACATTTCCAACATTTTTAGAATTTCAGACATCCCAGCCTAATCCATCTTTCAACACGGCCTTCGTATTTACACCAATACCCAATGTTTTGTTTAATTCCCCTCCCCTGGCAACTACAACATTGGTGGGAAAGAGTAAAGCTATGAAACCAACAGCGGCACCGAAGGCAAAAAGGGCCAAGGTTGCAGAATCTAGCCCGGTGGTCGACCTCACAGGGGAGGATCCACCTCGACAGTTGAGTGTAGGGGTGCCAATCCAAGAAGAGCTGACAGTTGAGCCCGAGGAGGCTAGAGTATTACCACCCCATAATCCCATATCCCCCCTTGATTTCTTAAACATCCGCGCATCGCCACCTCGCACCCGCCAACTACCACCCACCACCTCATCCATCTCCCGAGAACCCCACAACTCCGCACCATCCACTTCATCAGCCAATGTGTCCGATCCAGTCGTCAGAAGGATAAAAAATTGGGACCATGGAATGGAGGTTAACTCGGGTATAGAAGTGGTACCCCCAGTTAACCCAGCCATGATCTCACAAACTACTTTTACAAATCTCATTAATCAGTTAGAGCAACCGATGGAAGAAAAAACTGGGTCACTCCCCAAGCAGACTCCGCTCCACCCAGCTGACCTAGCAGGTCAACAAGGGCAGCAATATCAAAAAATGGCGGACTCCAGCAACCGGCTATAGCACCAAACACTGCCACAATCACCGCAGGACCAATCAGCGAGATCTGTCACCAACGGATAGCCACTCCATGCACGAATGCCAGATCAGGGTACCTCCAGTACTGAAAGCATGGAAACATGGGGGATAGCCCAGCTATACCATTTCATTAAAAGAGTAGCCCAACAAGCCAAGAGACTCCACTCAGAGCTCCAACATAAATGCGAGCAGTAGTAACAACAGATAAGCATGCTTAGTGAACAGCGTGAACAATTGATGATGGAAAAGGAGCAGTTACAGGAGCAGCTGGAGACTATAACCAGAGTATTCAGGGAAGTGTGGCCCACAGTAATGGCTAGCAGTAGCCCCATACCAGAAGAAATGCAGGAGACTGATGTAGTTGGGCGGGCGATCCACCTCAGGGTGGCATATTCAAATCTCCAGCAGGAGAATGTGGAACTCAAGGCAGCAATGGTAGCCCGACCCGCATTACCCGACCCAGTAGTTGTGTACTAGGCACAGATATTAGAAAGGCAGGGCCAAGTAATGAAAATGGAGGAAGTTCTGAGTACTGCAGCAAGAGAAGCATACGACCTACTGAAGGATCTACAAGAATGCTCGACAGCCCTTACCCTGAAGGCACAACTGGTCTCGCTACAACTTCAACAGATATCAAGAGAAATCTAGGAAGCCATGGACCCGACTGGACTGGACCAGCTCTACACCCAGGTGGATGTGTTAGAGGTCCAGATACAACAAATAGAGGAGACCTCAACGACGGCCAACCAAGCCATCCGGGAGCTTCGACAGCCTGTAAAAATAAGTGCACAGACAGTGCAGAAATTGGCCTTTGAGGCCAAAACTCAAATCAACACTGTTTTTGGTGCCCTGCCGCTGAATGTAGGGGAAGAATTTGTCACAAAAATCACGGCTGAAAATGAAGAGCTAATGCAAGGGTGGTAGCAGGCCATAGCAATTTTCCAAGAGCTCAAGGCATCAGTGATAGACAAGGTCCCAGAGTTGGGGCCCTTGTTTGGACAACCAGGAAAAGGGAGGCAGGCAGAGCAGGGCACAGGGCCGAGCGGACCCATGGAAGTAGAGACAGTGCAGATCAATTGACTCGGGGTGAGTCAATAGGATGTGGTCGGGGCCTGTTGGGGCCCTTGTTTTGAAATTCAACATATTTTGAGTTTCGGCAAGTACGTGGTGGAACGCCACCTCGGTAGGTAGAAAGATGTCAAGTTTGTGAAGAAGCGAAGGATAGGTGTCGCAGCTGTTGCGGGAACAAGCACAGATGGCGGGAGAGCGCGGAAGGAAACGAGCAGTGTAACTCCCGATGAATAGAAAGAAACAAAAGACAGCCGAGCGAGAAGAAAGGAGGAACTGTCAGTCGCACTGGTAGTAGAACAAATAGGTAGGCAGGCAGCGGATAGGAAGGTTGGTCCAGACGGGAACAGGCAACAGGGAGCCGCAGAAGAGCTCTGTCTGTGTTGCACTGTTCTCCATTCCTCTGTGTTTCTGTATTTCTCTCTTTTTCCAATAGGACTTCTTGTATTCTACTCTGTGCATGCTCACACGGTTGAGCCTTGTAATAGTTTTCCACTTGTAGCCGAAGCTTAATATAATCAGAAGTGTTGTTTCGAGTATCTGTTATGGGTTTGAATGAATGGTTTTGCAAGCTCCTTTTAAAATTTGATTTTTTGTAAGTCTGAAAGCATTTCAGAGAGATATATGTTATGGAATGTTGTGTTAGGGCTATTTAGACTTTTAAATTAACTTTGATTCAACCGCATCAATGTTGTTGTTGTTATGATACCAATCGAATCCCTACCATAGCAAGGTCGCGACATGTCTCGGGTGAGACTCTTAGCTCTTCGGAGCTGGGTGCAAATGCCAACATGAAGCTAGACTATGGCGGAAAACCTTGTTGGCCCTTAACTAGAACCTGGGTCTTCTCTGCGAGACCTGCTCTCTCGCCAACATATGGAATGTTGTGTTAGGGCTATTTAGACTTTTAACTTAACTTTGATTCAACCGCATCAATGTTGTTGTTGTTATGATATCGTCGAATCCCTACCATAGTAAGGTCGCGGCATGCCTTGGGTGAGACTCTTGGCTCTTCGGAGCTGGGTGCAAATGCCAACGTGAAGCTAGACTACGGCGGAAAACCTTGTTGGCCCTTAACTGGAACCCGAGTCTTCTCTGTGAGACCTGCTCTCTCACCAACATACAATAACTTGGGGAAATTTGTATTCAACTATCAACCTAGAATACTTTGAAGTATGAAGTATTTAAACAATAGTTACAAAATCATTACAAAATCGTTGTCTCAATAGAGAATGTATATTCGACATTATTCTAAACAAAATTATCAATCTCTACAGAGTAATAGGCTAGGTGGACAACTGCGTGGAGAGGTGGCTCTGATTTGGAGGAGTCTATTGATGAATTGGCCTATTCTTGTGATGTGTTGGCTGATGTAGTGGCATATCCTTTCACTCCATCTGAATTACCAATTAATCTAGTAATTCACAGAGTTTGTCCCATCTGTCTTCATCTGGAATGGTTAATTTGGTTACCTTCTTGTAAATCTCATCAACCTTAGTATACTTTTTGAATGTTTGACTTACCATGAAAATGTGATTTACCTCATGCTGGATAAAGAAATCATTTCCCATTGCTTCCACGAATTCTCTACCTATCATGTTGCCTTTGATATTAGCAAAGTTGGAACTATCTCTAGCTACTTCCTTCAGGTTTTTAATATAATCTTCATGAGTAATTAATTTATCATTAATTACAAAAAAACTGAGTAACATTTTCTGATTTAAAGCTTCTATCCTAGTGAAAAATATGTTTACTATTATTTTGAGACTCTGACACTTTTCCTCCAACTGAGCAATATGATTCTTTTTAGTCAGAATCTTCTTTACCTCCAAAATTGTTTTTGTCCTGTCATCAATTCCTAAATCATCCAACTCATAGCTATTCTTTGAATTTAGGAACTTGATGATGTTTTTAGCCTTGGTAGGAATGTCACCCAATTGTTCTCTGATCTCTGTAATGGCCTCTGTTGCTTTCTTTATCAAGTATTTCTGTTAAAAAAGGATTTGGATACATGGCCAGATTTCAATCATGAATTTAGAATATATTTCCAAATTATTTCCTTAGCTTGGGCCAAGGTCTATCCAATAGTTGATTCTCTCTCTGATTTTTGTGTCCTTTCTATCAGCCTATGAGATTTCCGAGCTTTAACAAGGTGTGAAGCTTCACTCCTGGTCTTCTGATGTTGTAGTGCTTTGACTTGTCACTGCAATTTTTTAATCTCCTAAGTGTGAATGGACAGATTCTCCATAGCCTTTGTCAATTAGTCAACAACCTTTGTAGATTGTATAGAAGGTGTAGTTGATGTTGTAGCTACTGTGGTTGGAATTGATGTGAGAGGTACAACATTTAGAAGAACCATGGACACTTTTGAACTCTGCTCCTTTTCCTTAATAATTTTCTCCAGCTTTGACTCCATCTGTCTAATCTGAGCAAATTTTTCCATGGTTAGCTTCATCATGTCTCCTTTCTGAGTCTCTGATTCTTCAATGTATTTTGTTTGAGGATCTTCAGTTCCTGGCAATTTCAGTTGTTTCCTTAATGCTGTAATGTAAACATTCTTTTTATTTATCAACTCTTTTGTAGCTTTCATGTTTTCTGGATCATAACCCATCTTCACTACTAAATCCTCCAGAGATTTGATCCTTGTATCCTTTGCTAGAGAAGAAATATTCTCCATTTTGAGCTGAGACTAAATGTTGGAAAGTGAAACCTGCGATTTAGAAACAATCATAGTAGTGTTGGTTAGAGTGGAACAGATAATTTCACTAGTTTGTTTATGCATATCCATTTGGTCAATGGGATGTATATCTTTAGTATCAAATTCAAAAGTTGTCTTCTTATAATTTGATGTTGATTTAGGCTATGGGATTTGAGCCTCAAGGAAGGCCATTTGCATCTTCCATTTCTTTGAATAAAAAACTAAAAGAAGTCTACTCTGTGAGCTGGAAGTTTTCTTCCAAAAATGAGTATAAGTACTATTCTTAAGAATCTCATTCTTAAGTTTGATTTCTCTAAATTTGTAAAAAAATGCTCTTTTCTTTCTCTGCTTGAACAAATTTTGTAGTTTGGATTGTGTCTTGTTGCTCCTGGGATACTGATGATACTATTGGAGATGCAATAAACTTGCCACCTGCCTGAGAGGAATATGGTTTTTCCTTGACTATCATAGCCACTTCTTGTTGTGAATTCTTCTCTGAATATGCTTTAGGATTCAATTTAGTTCTCTTCCTGTACATGATTTTAAACTCCTTCTATACACTTTCTGTCCCTGAAGGTGACTCTTCTTCTCTTTGTCTCTTGGATGCTTTCTCCTGAGGAACAAGAGTTTGTGAAGTGGAGGTAGAAACAAGCTGCTCCTCAGCTTCCTGCAAAGTATTTTCTGCCCAAGTCAACTAGTTCACATATCTCTCAATTTCAGGCCTCTAGGTATGAGTATATGGAGTAGTTTTGTTTTCCACTCTCAATTTTCAAATAATACCTTGACGGTCATAGGACCATGTGAAGCTTAAGTTGAATTTAATTTCCTTGAGAAGCTTATCTGCTTCTTCTCCTGCTGATCTATTGTTACATACAAAAGAACCAATTTGTGTCTTTATCCTAAACTATGATTTCTTCTTTGTTGAAACAAAGTGTATTTCATCTGAGTTGAGCATTTTTATGATGTATTCTAGTGAAAAAAATCCTCATGGGGAGGTATTTTGTCAATTTTTATGGTGCTAACTCACACCCATACACTCTGATTTCAGTGTAGTTCTGGTACAAGTACCAGTCTCTAGTCTTTGCTTGCTCTGTGAGGTGTAAAATTATTTTTATCTCCTCACTGATCCTTGGCTCTGCTGAACTGTTTAGCACACTCATTTTTGGGTTTACAAATTTCTCAATGTATTGTTTGTAGGTGAATTCATCCTGCTCCTTCATCACTAGGGAATTCTAGAATATGAGCGACTGTTGATTCCCTTCTTCATCTAACTTCTGCATAGAAAATTTAAAGATGTTTGCCTAATAGTATACAAACATGTAAACTTGAATCGAAGTATATTTGAACACTCCCTCAGTTGGTAACTTCAGGAATTTTTCATGAATACTATCAACCAAAAATTGACTGAAATTGAAGATAATAGAAGGTTTATTATCTGTGGAAATATAAACAAAAAACCTAAGATGGGTTCATCTACCCATTGAACATAATAATAACCCATAATGTATGATATCACAAATATGATTTTCTTGGCTTGATCAGGGAAGATTGAAGAAGGATATGGTAGATGTTTTCTTGGTAATTGAGTGTTTTCTGGTAGGAAAAGGTAAAAAATCTTGGCTCTTTTTTCAAAATCAAGCTTTTGGTATAATTATGTCAAGGCTTCTATTGAGAATGGGGTATTGTTTTCTACAGAGGGGGCCTGCATCATTTGATCTATGTATTTGGCAGTAACGGTGAAGATAATTTCACCAGTAGGGTCTATAATTTCTCTCTAGTTAGGGACATAGCAGGATTGGCATTTTCTAGAGTCCAATTACATATGTTTTATCTACAAACTTGTCTTCAAGCCAACAATAGAGTTCGAAGAGTTCGAACTCGCATTGTGTCTCGAAAATTTTATAATCTCGATTAGCTAATGGGATATGGTCTAAATCTACGGGGGGATGAATCAGGGGGTTGACAGAGTCCTCCTGGTTTTTCTTCTTGGGAGGAATTTTATCAATAGAGAATTTTACAGAATCTGGGATGGGGAAAATCAAGATTACCGGGAATGTAGGTTTGGCATTGATTAGAAAGGAAATGGGACTTTAGTTGCTTGATCATGTACTTTAATCACTTGAATAACTTTAAAGCACACTGAAACCTATAAATTAGAATGAATTTGTAGAGAATTACACAGCACAAAGGAGAAATGGGGACGTATCTGGGTTTTTAAATATTTTTGGGGGTTTTCCATTGTAGGCGCGAGTCCGTTGGATTCAAATGGTTACCCGAGAGAATTAAATATATTAACAGTAATTTCCCAGGAAGGGGATTTATTGGGTAAGAGATAGGACCACATGGCAGGGAATGAGTGGAGGAAGGAGCGAGGGTAGGCACAATGGGAAAGGCATGAGGGGGAGCAGTTTTCAGAGGGGGTCGAGAGCAGTAAGTGGTATGAGGTGGGGGGGTTGTGAAACATGGTGAAGGTGCCACATAGCATGGGACCCGGCGGGGGAAAACCATATTTTCAGACCCCCGCCCCCCCCCCCCCCCCACCCACGGTAAAGGCATAATAGCAAGGGGGGGGGCATTGATGCAACACTTTAGATGATCGTGCGATTGAAAAATGGGCGGGAGTTAATTAAAACACTATAAACACATTTTTCATGTAGCGACCTTATGATATGACTAAAATTTGGGATTTTAAAACATTATTACATTGCAAAATTAACCTTTGTCACACTTTACATCATGTTTTTGAAAGTTTAGGCTAAAATGCAAAGATGGGTCTTTTGGAATTGTTATCACAAAAATCGTACCTGATTGGTTGTTGATCAGACAACTTTAGTGTAACTATTTCAAACCAATCTTGTGACTAAGGCTTAGCCTCCTCACTCTGAGAGGGCTCTCTCAAGGGTTAATGATATTGAATAAAGATGTAGAAATATGGCTAAATCTAGGTTTTATGTATTGGTTTTATATGTTGGTAGGTTGAAAATATCAAATCTTACTACCATTGGGCTATGGAGTCAGTGAATAGGGCTCTCAATAACAAAATATTTCCTTGTAGAAGCTGAGGCTTGTATATACTTCAATGAAAGAATAACAAATTCAGGAAAATCCCAATAACTTGAGTTTCAGAAGAAATCAGAGCATGTGATACATGAGTTCTGAGTTATGAGACATCAAGGTATTGAAAAGGAAATATTAAAATAAAATCACCATAACTGAATACTTAAAGGACGTCAGAGCATGAATAACCATGAATTCTGAGTAATAAGCATTAAGATATTGAAGAAAACCTTTCAAAGATAGGACCTAAAACTCATTTGACCATAGTTTAATAATTAAAGGAAGTCAGAGCATGAACATCCATGAATTCTGAGTAATATACATTAATACTATGGAAGGAAAAAATTTAAAAGATAGGACATAAAACTCATTGAAATACACTAAGAATCTCAGGTCTGTCAAGATGAAAACCTCTTTGCATTACTGATCACAGTCAATTACATAAAGCAACAGTTTTTCTAAAAAGTCTCCAACCCTTTGCTAATTCGACTTCTTGGTCTTTTATAAACCATGTAAAACATTAGATAACCTTACCTTATGCTATATACATCGAATTCCTGACTCTTGACACCTTGCCTAACCATATGACATGATATTTATTACAAAAAGACAACTAATCTACTAGACAGTCCTATTACAAATAGGATCCAAACTCCTTATCTTTATCCATAACAACCTTATCTAAATTAAATTACATCATTTTCCAAGTGTATCAACACATGGTCAAATTTGGATTATAGGCTTCAACTCTTCATGACCATATTTTTGTCCTCCACCAAAATATGAAATAGTCCCCTGTTTTTTAGGCATAGGGTCCTTTGCACTCTTGGAACATTATGACCATCATGAACTCATTATTTCGAGGTCCTTAGCTATTGGAAATTGAATTAACACATTCCAAAACTCCTCCTTAAGCTCCATCTTTCCAAAACCATCTTCAAACTGTTCAAACGAGATGTAATACACTACGCTACGAAAACAAAGCAGTTTCGTAGCGCCTTTCGTATCACTGCCCTTCAACCCTTTTTTCTTCAAGTTTTTGACTTATTTCCTAAAAAATTATCTTAATTTCCTTTAAATACATCCTCCCTAGAAATTTAAGTTCTTGATCCATTATTTTACCCCTCAAAATTTGATGAAAAAGGGCAAGAAAAGTTGCTACAGCAGTTTCGTAGCGCTTTTCTCTCTTTTTACACTGTCTGCGCTATGAAACTGCTGAGTGAGAATTTTTGTCAAAAATTTTCCAAATTTTAAATTTTAAATGTGCCAAAAACTCAAAATAAACCCGATTCATCATTTAAAAAACCATATCAACTTAAAAACATAACTTCATTTTAGCTTCCTTGAGGCATTTCTTACAAATTTCTCTTGTTTTTTTTTTTCTGAAACATTGGTCTTGGGACAGAGCCTATATATCCTCATCCATGTTGTAGTTTGAGAAATTGAAGGAGTTTTTTGTAGGTCATTATTTATTTAATAAAAACCTCTCTTGGTTTTTTGAAACACATCTCCTGCTGTCCAGAAATTGCCTTTGAAAAACATGTGTAAAACAGAAAAACTCTATTTTTTGAAAATAGGGATTCAAAGAAAGCCTTGTATCTCCCAATGGATAACACCTGTGAGAAAAGTGAGAGAGGTTATTGTTATTTGATATTTTTTTAAAAACAACCTCTCTAAGTTTCTTAAAATACCATTGTGTTTGCTCAGAAACCGCCTTTGAAGTTGACTGCGCAAAACTAGAAAACAAGGTTTTTGCTTCATAACTTTCAGGAGTTTCGTAGCGCTTTATGCATTTTTTACATTGGATGCACTATGAAAGTATGGATTATTGGCTTATTAGGCATTTTTGGCATAAAAAATTTGGGAAATGAAATACAAATGGAAAATGATGAATGTTTGACATGAAAGAACTTTAAAGAAGGCTTTATTTGAACCTTAGGATGAGCTTTAAACTAAAACCTTCCCTTGATCAAACCTAAAATGAATCCTACAACCCTATTTTTCCTCATGAACCTATTTGACCTTGACAAAATTATGTTTGAATTTTTTGAGTGATAACAAGAATAAAATTATTCCCCTTTATCCTTTGAATCCCAAATTTTCACCTAGTGCTAAAACTAATTCTTTTATTCATTCCTTCCTAAGGGTGCATTTAGACTAGCAAACCCTGATTTCACTTCTTATGAAAAACTAAAGCCTATTATATCCTATCCCTTATTTCTCCATTGATTCAGGTTACACAATTGAACCAATATCATTTTATATCTAACTAACATTAGCTAAGATTAAACAGTTTGGCTAATCTTATTCTCTAATCTAATTAACAGAAATTTAAACTTGTCTAACCATGATTAAGCTGTATGATTAAACAATGAGTAAGGATTGTGGCATTTGAAAAAACTGCACACAACCTTCATTTTATTTAACAGAATGAAACTATCTATGAGTAGTGGCATTTAGATTTTCAACACTTTCAGTATTATTATTTTTTTTCTTTTTTCTTTTGTGGGGTTCTCATCTTTGTTTTTATTCTTTTCACTGTTTTTCATTTCTTTTTCTTATGTATTTATTCTATTTTTTTTTAAATACACTCTTTTCATTTTCTTTTATATAATTTTTTTTTTTGGAAATAATTTTTAAATTGAATTATTATTTACAACATGATATAACTGAGATAAAATATCCAATCACCTTGAGATCCTATAAATTATAGGACCCTAAGAGTGGTTCTAGTTGGGGATGGCACTCTCCATGTGAGGTTCCAAGAGCCTTTTATCAGTAGCCTTGAATTTTCTATTTCAGCAATGTCTTCATCTGGCCTCTTTTTGTTGTTGTAGTAATAATGGTAGCATATCAATCAGAAGCTTAGGGGCTTCTTTGCGGGATCCAACTTCTGTCAATAGGTCACCCAATCAAAATAATAAAGATAATGATATTTAAAATGGAATTATCTAAGAACACCTCTACTTTTGTGAGAAATAATGCTTTAGCATCCTTTCATTCACAGGTACACCATACATTTATGTTCCATCTAGATCTTTAAGAAAACAAATCAATGTGGCCTCTGAAAGCATAAATGATATATGGTCCTTTCCAAAACTTGTCAAATTTTCCATGCTTTCCTTCGTCCTCTATTCTAGAATCCCACTTTAAAACATTGTCATTTGAGGTTTAACAAGAAGTGTCACTGCCTTCTCTCATTAGATGTCTTAACATAAATTAGGTATTGCATTCATTATTTATTCAGTTATGAGTGAAAACATGAAAAGAACCATGACTAAATTTTTTCATAAAACCATGCTGATATCCAACATACAACTAGGTAAATAACAATAAGAGAACACCCACTAAAGCCACATAATAACCAATACATTTCCTTACCAAAATCAAGAAAAAATTATATTTATTAAATATAGGAAAATACCGTTTGGGTTTGGGACTTTCACGTTCCATCTAAACATATATTTGTTGAGCCAAATATCTCTTCAGCCAATCACCCCCTTGCCATATTAAAAACATGAATGTGGGATATCATGGGATAAACCAGTCCAAATATAACCAAGGAAATCTAGATGTTAAACCAGCTCCACCCTCTCCATACTGTGATCACAATTAAACCAGTGCCAATATTACAAAACCGAACTGAGCTTGGATGCCTCAGGATTTCTTCACCATCCTTAAGGAATTTTCCCGTCTCTACCCTCAGTATTCACCGCGTATGTTGTTATTACTAGTCAAGGGATTCCAAGGCCTTTGGGAATTTTCTTGAGACAACCTCACCCCAAATTCTAAAACCATTTGGAAATCCATGTTGGAAATACTGAGAGGGGGGGTGAATCAGTATTTCTTATCAATTAGCACTTTTTAAATCTTTTCAGAGCATTAGTTAATCTTCAATTATTCTTGATGTTTATCCAGTAAAAATAGTAAACAATAGAACACAATAGGCACAAGAATTTTATGTGGAAAAACCCCTCTGGGTCAAAAACCACAAAACTCTTTTCTAATAAATTCTTTAATATTTAGCCCCAAATGAAATGAAAGGTAAAAATTCATTGAATTATAGAAAATCATTCTTCTCCAGATCCCACTGGAATGACGCCCCAACGCCCTGGTTTCTTCAGTGTCAACTAGATGGATGCCCCAACATCCTAGACCAACCTACCACCCTGAAGTGTTCACAAGCTCCAACCTGTAGGTGACTTCATGCACCAAGCTAGCACCTCCCTACCACCCTATAATAATAAAAAATAAGAAAAGAGTGTGGACTCCCGTACCAAGGACAATGATCCATGATAATATGATTCACAATTATTTTCCTGAACTAGACCAATCACCCAATCACACTATGATCCGCAACCCAACCATAACATTATCCAACAATGACATTTATACCTCCCAACAATGCCTCTCCAACTCTAGGCATATTTACTCTTTTACAATAATGAATCTTTTACAATTTTACAATGATGATTTTTACAATACTGACTTTTGACATGACCTGATACTTGACTTGACACTGCTTCTTTGAACACTAGCAGCTGTTGAGGTATTGTTGCGCTTGCTTCAAGTAATGGTACTTTGGCATTACATTGTCCTTCTAGTATGTGTCTAAGTTGCCCTATTGTGTCCTCCTTCCTACACATCCAAGACACAAACCAGTATACAAAAAAAATACTTACATTGTCCTACAAACCATATGTCAGAAAAATATTCAAAATTCAAGTGTAAATACGTTCAACATTTATGAACAAATCCCAATCAAACATACATACAAAATACTTACATTGTCCTGCAAAAACACATGTCAGAGATGATATTCAAATTAAAATATAGAAACTGATCATACATACCTTTTTGTAGCAAACTTACCCTTGATTGTTGATGTGTTTTCCTTACTGCAATGATCCTTGAACGCATATTTTTTCGTGCCTTCTAGAAGCTTGATATTGAATCTGTTGTATCTGTGTAATTTTAGATCTCCAAGGTCTGAAATTTCATCTTGTGGTAGCCCTCTGAGTCCTCTTGCCAACCCCATAGGTTTTGTTGGGGTTCCCATGTTTTGGAAAGTTGGCAATACCAAAAGATGAGACAACATCAAAATCACTTTCAGACCTCAAGATCTAGCCCTCCTGGGTCCAGAGAGGGATCTCTCTATGATAGGCAAAGGTATAAGTCTTTGAAGTTCAAATGTTAAGATATTAGGCTAGTTATAGGCACAGGTTCTGTTTGTTTGATTGATTTTTTGGTTGTTAAGAAACTGGAAGGAAGGTTTCAATATAAGACAAGGATGAGCAAAGAGGGACTAGGAAAAGGAGAGATGCATAGGGAACGCTCAAGACCATTGGGAAAATGGAGTCAGGCAAGGGTTTACTTTATATTCAATATGCAGGCTTTCAGTTGGGCTAGTCATCTAAAGCATTGGATTCTTAAAGATGATAGTGTGGCTTGAAAAGGTAAGAGAGAAGGTGAAAGGAAAGGAAACCTCCAAGGTGACCTTCTAGGAATCAGATCCACAGACAAGACATGTCGTTGGACAACCTGTGATCCAAAACCTAAAAGATTAACTCTTCAGACAAGGGAACATTCAAGGTTTAAACATAAAGATGAAAACCTGAGATCAGAGAGAGACATTGAACTCTCAATGCTTTGGAATCCAGCTTAAGGGAACTTAGAAAGGTTTAATCAATTGAAAAGGACCCTAGTGAGACAGAGACAGTGTTCTAAACTCCCAGTATCCTAATTCATTCAATTAAAGCCTAACAAGAACATCTAAGAACAGATCCAATAATTCACACATCAACTAGCAATATATATGAACACTAAACTGGTTAAATAAGCTTGAAATCAATCCTCAGTTAACACATACGGTAGAAAACATTGAAGGCAGGGAGAGAAAAAACATAGGGTACCTAACAAGGGTAAATCCTATGCCAGATTTCTGATGCATGCCAAGTAGAAATGAAATGTGATGAAACTACAACAGAGAAAAAGAGACAAGTAAGGAAACATCACCGCTGCTTTAAATCAGGATCCAAAGAAATGTGCTTGTCATATTAAAGAGCAACACCAGTCATGTACAACATTTCCAACAGCTTGAAATTCAATCGGAAAACATCTTCCTCGGCCTATCTTACAACTTTACATAGAGAAGTATGTCTCAAGAGAAACAAATTACAATTCACAGGTATCTGATCAACAACCATATATTGAGTTTCTTCATCAATTTTATAGCTGAAAGAGAGGCAGGGGAGGTAGATGAAAAACTAAATGTAGCATTAAAACTCGGAAGAGAAAGAGGGCCGAGGCCCCATTCTGTCTTAAATTCGGGGCATTTATCTTCAATACTCTTTTGGATGAAAGAGTGGTCTTTTACAGGCTGCAATTTACTCCAGGTATGTCTTTGATGTACTTGCTGTAGCATTCTGTAGAACTCTAGTGGACTGAACATAAAACAGATCAATGATTTAGGTCTGCCATACTGTGTAACCAATGCTTCTGATATCATTAGGATTGTTGTCAGGGAGGAAAACTTCTCGTGGACACAACGTAAATTAAAACCATATTGAATACTGTGTCCTTTCTCAGGAGGAGACATTCTGCTGATGTGAAACCCTGATGGTATGATTTTCTGCACGCAGGACCTTCTGTGTGATCTATGAGGTCTTCGATCTGGTATCCTGCCTTTAAAACATTGAATTAAGGCCCAAAAATCTTCAATCATGAGTATTAAATCCTCTGATCCTTCACTGACACTCTTTGCCGCTCCATGATTGTCTCTGTCTGCGAAATTGGGACTTTAAATGGTGCTGGGAGTTTTGCACAGTTGAACTTGTACCTTTGATGGAAATTAATGCTATAAGCTCTTTTCAAGATCTCCTCTATGCTCCGTGCCATTAGAACAGTGACCACGAACCATGGTGTTTTCCGCCTGACTGTAACCCTGCAAAACACACAAACACGTTAAGAAATCCATGCATGGGGTGGGCGGATGCAGTGGAGGAATGAAGGATAGGTGGTGGATCATGGTGAAACAGTGGATGTGCATGCAAAATGGTGGAAAAAGGCACCGAGATGGTGAAGAAATGGTCAGGTGAGAGTTGGCGGACTACAACAAATTTTAATGCGATCATTTTACATTCGACCTTTGAATGAAATATAAAGGGGATGGATGAAAATGCGATGAAAACACATGGAATGGGTGACGTGGCAGAACTCGGTCAATGGCGGGGCGTGAAATTAATCTAGACCATCCGATCTCGTGAGGAGATCGACGGTTGAGAACGCATCGGAGGGCGACAGATGGTGGGCCTCGGGCCCTTTTTTCCTTGGATTATCCTCCGTGCATCTTCGGGACGCGACTACCATCGGCTGGCCCACCCCAGATCGGACGGTGGACAACAATATCGTGCCGGGCCCACAGTCGAACTATAACACGCGATGAGGGTGGTTTTTCAATAGTGCTTGAAGCCACGTGTCGGCCAGTGAATGGCATCGCTGTGAAACGAAAAATACAGCCCACCCTCCAAAAGCGATGCGATGAAAATCGATAGTTTTTGAACAGTGATTGTCTGCAGGGACCACTGGGGCAGATAAACTGTGGGTCGTCAATCTACAGATCTGATCGACGGTCGTGATGCGATCGGAGGATGAACGGGGGGGGGGGGCCATGGGCGCGATGGGATTGTGAAGATCATCAGATCTGTATAGATCGACGGCAGGTATTGCACCCAATCATTTGATGATAAGTGCTCTACGGGCTAGCACCTAGTTTAGCACCCGGGTCACGTGGGGGAAACGGTTTTGGGGGCTGGCCGAAAGGGGCTAGGCCTGATATGTGTTTTTTGGCCTATTTTTAATGCTTTTGAGGCCAGAAAGGGGTAACGGTAGAGGGAAGAAAAAGTTATTTGGCCAAACAAAGGGTGTTTGTGAGGCTTAGGAGGGATTTTGGGATAATTTAGAGGAATTAAGGGAGGGAAAAAGAGAGGGAAACTGAGGCTAAGTGAGGCTAAAATAAGGGAAAGGCCTTTGGGCATTCTTTTCACAACAGAGAGGCTCATTAACTTGGAAACAACAGTGGAAATTTATCAAAGGGCAGAGGGGGTGAAGATGCTTTTAAGGATGATGTGTTTTCAAGAGAAATTCATTCCTTGAAGGCTCAACAAACAATTTAGCCCCCAGTTTGCTTGTCAAAAAAAAATCATAGGGGGCTAATAGTGGCTCCACATGAGGATGGCTTCTTCTTGAAGGAGTCAAGAATTCAGAACATGATCTCTGGGGTAGGCCAGATGCCTTGTACTTGACCCATCCATTTTATTTTTTGGATCAACTGCCACAAATTGTGAAGACATCAAATTAGCAGAAAAATTCTCCCAAACAATCTACCTACTCGTCCTACAATCCTAGAATTTTTCCTTCCAGGGTGCATTTGGACTTGCAGACCCTTTACATCATTAAATTTTTACAAACAGGGAAGTAAACCTATTCTATTTCTACCCTTATTACTCCATGAAACCGGATTAGACTGTTGGTCTCATATGTTTCTCTACCTAATCTAATATCTGCTGGGATTAAGCTGTCTAGCAGATTTCTTCTCTACATTCTACAACAGAAATTTAAAAACAGACAAAATAGGATTAGATAGTCTAGCTTGCTATGGATCCAAGGCATAAAGATAGCTGCACATGGACTGAAATTGCAGAAATCGGAAAACAAAATCTTAAGGCTTGAAAACTTGAAACTTTAAAACATCCTTCTTTCTTTGTGAATCAAGTTTTGATCTTGTTAGAGTCACTTCCTTTTCTTCATTTCAGCTCTGGTTTTGGGCTTGTTGGAGCTGATTCTTCTTCTTTATTTGCTAGTTTAGACTTTGGGCATGTTAGGACCGATTGTTTTACTTCTTTTGGCTCAGGTTTTGATCATATTAGAGCCAATCCTTTGCACTTCAGAGGTTCATGTTTTGAGCATGTCTGAACCTCTCTTTATCTCTTTTTTGAAACATTTTCTCTTTTTCTTGGAAAACAAAACACAACAATGGTATTTACAATGGAAATGGAAACTGGGAATTGGAAGTCAGTAGTAGTAGTGCTTGAGCATCCTGCCATTGACAAGACCCCCAAACAGCTCTGTACGATCTAGTTCTTGCAGAAAAAAGGCATTTGGACCCATAGTGGCCTGGATGATGTATGGACCCTGCCACAAACTATCAAATTTTCCATGCTTTCCTTTGTCTTCTCTCCTTGAGTCCCACTTCAGAACTTTATCTACAATCTTGAAGTCACATGATTTTGTTCTTCTATCAAACATCTTCTTTATGTTTTCTTGTACTTTGATAGCTCTGTTATAGACCTCTTCTCTTGTTTGTTGGAGATGAATTGTCTGATTTATTCTCCTCACCATACTGTCTTCTTCTGTGTGAATCTCTTGGACTAGTTTGATCAATGGTACCCCAAGGCTGGTAGGAAAGACTGCTTCTGTCCCATAAACAAGCTGGTATGGTGACATGCCAATGGACCTCTTTGTTGTAAGCCTATTAGCCCACAAAGCATGCACTAACTTGTTATGCTATGACTTCTTATTCTCTTCAAGCAATTTCTTGATGATGGTTACCAAGCTCTTGTTTGATGATTCATCTACCCCATTACCTTTCGGATAATAAGCAGTTGAATGATTGAGTGCTATTTGATACCTGTGACAAAAATCAACCATTTTCTTGGATCCAAAAGCAGCAACATTATCAGTGATTATTTTTCTTGCGCAGCCAAACCGAGAAAGGATGTGGTCTTCTAGGAACCTAATGATGACAGAATCTGTGGCATTCCTAGAAGGTATGGCCTCTATCCACTTAGTGAAGTAGTCTGTGGCTGTAAGGATCCATTTGTGTTGTGTAAAAGAAGTAGGGTGTATTTCTCCTATGAAATCTAGGCCCCATTGCATAAAGGGACCTTCAACAGTGATGGGTTGTAAAGGTAAAGGGAGGAGCTTTTTCTTGCCTTCAAAAATCTGGCATTTATGGCAGGCAATTACCATTTTTTGGATGTCATTGAAAAGTGTAGGCCAGTAATAGCCAGCTCTAAGTATTTTGTTAGCAGTGGCTTTCCATTTTAGGTAGCCTCCACACTCTCCTACATGGAACTCCTATTTAATCCTCTCTGCTTCAGATTCAGGTAAACATTTAAGCAATAGGCCATTTGTATTTTTCCAGTATAAACATTCATTCAGTATGTAATATTTTTTTGCTTTTAGCTTTAGGAATCTGGCCTTAGTTTTTGATAGTTCAGGAGGGGCACTAAGGTTAGTGAGCACATACAGGATATCAGAATACCAAGGAGAGTTTTGAAACTTCTCCTCAACAGTAGGGTCAGGCAATCCTTCTTGCTCATCCAAGGCATCTACCATGTTAATGTTAGGGTCAAGAAATCATTCTTGATCAGTTTTGTAGGTTTTGTCTCAAGGCCATACTCCAGTATAACAGCAATCCATTTGCCCCTCTTTCCATCAGGATCTTGGGACAAAATGTCTTTGACCACTATGTTGGGTACATAGGCTATGGTGTGAGAATGCAGTATGTACACCCTAAAGTATTTCAAGGCCTTTACTAAGGCGTAGGTCTGTTTTTCCATTATGTTATATTTCAAGGGTGCATCCCTCAGGGCTTTGCTGAAGAAAGAAATGGGCTGTTCCATTCCCTCTGGATTTTTCTGCAGCAGAACTGCAGCCACTGTTTTCTCAGAGGCGAATGAAAAGATTAGGAACTATTTTGAGAAATCAGGGCTGATTAGGACAGGAGCTTGGGTGAGTGCAAGTTTTACTGATTCAAAATATTTTTTATCTTCTACAGTCCACTTAACCCCTACACCTTTCTTCAGCATGTCAGTCATATTCCTGAGGTGTTCAGCTAGGTTGGGAATAAACCTCCTTAGGAAGTTAATCTTCCCAATAAAGGACTGTAATTATTTAATTTTCCTTGGGTGTGTGATCTGTAGTATTCCCTCAACTCTTTAGGGGTCTATCTTAATTCCCTTCTCAGATATAATATGGCCGAGAAGTTTTCCTTCTTGCAGCCCAAACACAGCCTTTTTAGGATTCAAAGACAGATCGAACCTTCTACATTTTTCAAACACTCTTCTCAGATGTTTTAGGTGTTCTTCATCAGTCTTGGAATAGACTGTTATGTCATCCAGATAGATGAAAATGAAGTGCCCTATTTCATCCAAAAAGGTTATGTCCATCACTCGTTGGAAGGTTTCACCAGCGTTCATCAGTCCAAAGGGAATTTTTACATACATAAAAGTGCCCCATGGAGTGGTAAAATTTGTTTTGAGTTGGTCTTCTGGGAGTACTAAAACTTGGTTGTAACCTGAAAAACCATCTAACAGGGAGATCCTTTTTGAGCCTACTACTCTCTGAAGAATGTGTTCCATTTTTGGCAAAGGGTAATTGTCTTTGAGAGAGGCTCTGTTAAGGTTTCTAAAATCTATGCACAACTTGATCTCACCTGTATTTTTCCTTACAGCTACAAGGTTTGAAACCCAATCAGAGAACCTCACAGGGACTATTATTCCTGCTTCATATATCTTTTTGATCTCCTTTTCAACTGCAGGCAATTTTTTTGGGTTAATTCTGCAAAGTTTCTGTCTGAAGGGTTTCTGGTTTTCTTTCAAAGGTATTTTGTGCTGTATAATGTTTGTGTCATAGGATTTCAGGTCCTCATAGCTAGAGGCAAACACATCGATGAATTATTTGAATAAGTTAATGTATTTCTTTTTCATGTCTGCGGGTAAGGACTTAGCCAACTTAATCATCTTAGGCTTATCTTCAGTGCCTATGTTGCATTCCTCGACCTCAAAGTCTGAGTGTTCTATAGTGGGTTTTTTTTCTACATCATCAAAGTAAAAAAGGTCCTCTAAAGGTGCCAGACCTCGGGGTATATTCTTATCTTTTGTCTGCAGCACCTCTATTTCCTCATGTTCTGCATTTTTACATTCTTTGATTGAATTTCCAGTTTCTTCAGTTAGAATGTTTATTTCCACATTGAGGGGTGGTGTTTCTTTGTTGGAGGACTCTTCATTTAGGCAGCTGTCCTCGGATTTAGAGTCCGAATCAGAAAATTCAAACTCATTCCTGCCTATCAGGAAATCCTTGATCTGCTTATCGCCCTCAAAAACCTGCCAATATTTCTCGTTATCTGGCACTGTAGGTCTGAATTTGGTTTGAATGATGATTTGTTGGTCCCTGGGAGTCTTCTGGTATGAACTAGCTATGCAGGCTAATCCATTGGAAATTACGTTCTGACTCCTAGGAATAAAGACCAATTCATACTCTACAAAGGTTTTCAATAAATCCATGGCATCATTCCTGTACGCTCTCAACCTTGGGTGTTTTGCTGTATATTCTCCGTTCACTTGTTTTATGATCAACTCAGAGTCTCCATGCACAGCTATCCTACAGGCTCCTAATTTTTTCAACAGATTCAATCCTAGGATGAGAGCCTCATACTCTGCAATATTATTGGTACATTTGAAGTTCAGGTTGAAAGCATGACTCTCTGCATAGTCACTCTCTGTGTTATGTAACCACACCCCTGCTCCTACAGTTCTCTTGGTGCAGGACCCGTCGAAATTCATCTCCCATAAGGGACTGTTTTCGTGTTGTGGAGGGTTTTTCTCGTCATGGTGCGTATGGAGCTCAGAGAGCTGACTAGTTAGCTGATTGCATTCTATTTCTTGTTCACTCAGAGTTTTGTTTTCGGTGAACTGTCTACAGGTCTCAACCTCTTTCTCTTCTAGGTCTAGAGTGGCCATTATGTTGAAATTTGTGGGCTCTTCCCTATTGTTTGTATCTCTGCTTTCTAGTTTTGGCTCTTCTAAGGGTTCATCATGACAAAGGATAAAGCAGTCCAGATCTGTGTGTACAGAGTACAGAGGACAGTTTTTAGGCTTTTTAGGGCTTCTGACCAAGAATTTCATTTGTGCCTCTCTATACAATCTCCTAAGTTGGATAAAGACAGGGATTGTGGCATATGCCCCATCCATCTGCATTGTACCTTGCAGCTTGGCTCCCCATGACCTTGACAATAGCATACCATACTTAGGTGGCACATCTGCCACTACAACATCCATAACCATACATTTTGCTGGAATCTAGGTAAGGTTCACACATAAGTCTTTGATTAGGCCCAAACATTTTACTCTGCTGGAGTCAAATGAATATAGATCTTTATAAGGGAGATTTATCTCTAGGCATAGCTTTTCCATAACTACCTTAGGCATTAGATTGTGTGATGCCCCAGAGTCATGCATTGCGTTGTGAAGGATCTTTTCATGGATATTGAGACTGATATAAAAAGGAGGTACCACCCCTTCCTGAAACTTTCCTTCAATCTTTGGACCAAACAGAAGTGCTGGTTGATCATCACTCAGATTGATGGTGTCACAGTTTTCTCCTAGATTTAGAGCTTTCAAAATTTGGCCTTTATACACATCCTGAGTGGCTAGCTCAGAGAGTGGGACAGAGATTTTAATTTTTGCAATTTAATTCTCCAAACTGAAGGGAGATTGGGTCTTTGTAATGTTCAACTCTTTCTTGTTAGCCACCACCTTAGTAGCAAGCTCAGTGTGCTGATTCTCACTATGTACAGGATTAGGAACTGTTTTATCAGGAGCACTAACTGCAGCGCTAGTGCTGCTAGTTGGTTGACTTTATTTATCAGTGTTTTGGTTGTCCTTTTCTTTGTTCTTCCTAGAACTCTCAACTGCTGATTTGTTACTCTCAGCAGTTACTTTAGAAGTTTTCTCAGGCCTTTTCTTAATGGTAATCTCAGAAGCTTTTGGCTTTGAAGTGTCTAGGCTCTTTTTTCTTCTGAGTTCATACTGTTCTCTGACCTGCATGATGGCATTTTCAAATCCAAGCCTATAATCCTCCGATTCTAATCCTTCCTCATCCCAATATGAGGGTAAGGGCTGATATTCCTCTGAGGAACAGTTATGGATTGAGTTATCTGTTTCAAACATGTTTATTTTGTTCTCCTCAGACTCTTCTATTATCCCCTCATCTTCATCAAGGAAGTTTTCTTGGAATGGGGGTATAACCTGTTGATCTGATTCTCTTTGTCTGTTGGGAGTGGTATTGTTCCTTCTAAAGTTCTGGTTCTGGTTATGATTTTGGTTTCTGTTATGATTGCTAACTGTGACAACCATCCTTTCCATCATTTGTTGTAGATTTTCCATGTTTTTAGATAGACGATCATAATTGGGGTCAGATGTGGAAGCTACAGTGTCATCCATATATGTCACCCTTTTCTTAGCTCTCAATCTTTCTTTTTCCTCAATCAGATTAGCTTCTACACTTACTACTCCCTTTTGCATGTCTTCCAAAGTGTTGTACTCTCTCTCCCTAAGATGATAGGCCATGTCAACATCAAAGCCTTCGGGATATTTCACTAGGGCCATACCTTGGGGAGGTTTCACGTGTGGAGGAAGAGCATTATAAACGCTATTAAACCTTGTGGTGTAGTCATGGACACTCTCTCCTACGTTCCTTTTAAGGTTCTTGTATTCTGCTAGGATTTGGAGAGGGATGGTCTTAACTTCCCATTTGTTTATGAAGGTTTGATATAGAGAGGGCAGATCATTGATGCTACTCGGAGGTAGGGCTTTAAACCACTTCTTCACCTCTCCTCCCAAACTCTGGGCAAAGATTCTCATTTTGACTGTATCATCATCTATCTCCATGTAGTCAAAAGAATCTTCCATGCTGTCTATGTGGTGTTGCGCTGTGGTAGACTCTTTTGCAGTGAAGTGTGGGATCTTTGATTGATAATCATTGGGTAAGGGCACTAGAGGCTGAGGTAAAACCAGAGGTGCATACCAGGCTGCCATGATGGTATTTTGAGGAGGTAAGGGGTTGTATTGAGTAGCTGGTATATGGATGACAGGGATACTAGGACCAATAGAAGTCTGTTGAGCAGATTTAGGATGACAGAGCCCCAAGTTTTGAATAAAATGAAAATCGGGAGGTGTAGATGGAGGGATCTCTCTGTCCCTAATGTGTTTACCACTTTGAGGTGGTGAAACTATAAGCTCAAGGTGTGGTTGGTCTAGGGCACTGAATGACCTAGTTCTAGGTAAACTGTTTTGAGAGTCTAGGTCAAAAGGTGGGTCTGATAGAGCTGTAAAGTCTTCTGGTGCAGAGTTAGCTCTATAGATATGTCTGGAAATAATTGTTCTTTTAGGTATAGGAGACTTCTTGAGGATGCTCTCAGGGTTATCAACTATTCCAGGTGGGTTTGGGTTAGGAAAAGCTCTTGTATGAATGGTTCTTGAAGCCAGAATGTTGTTTTTGAGTCAAGCGGCTTGATCCTATTTGTTACTTCTATTATGGCTGATGTTGTTATGGGGGCTGGTCTCCCAGTGGAGTCTTATGTGAAACCAAGATAATCAGTAGGCCTACTAATCACCAGTGGAGTCTTTGGTCTTTAAGGAACTATGGAGTCGCCAGGTGGAAAGGTTTGGGATGTTTCTAGGGGTTACACTGTCCACCATAGTGCTTGTGTAATGTCCCTTTTCAAGGATATCTTCAAAACATAGCATAATCTAACCAGAGGTGGACTGGGAGGGGTTTTACCAGATATTTCACCTCTAAAAGAGAGTGAGATCTGGGGGCTATCTGGCCCTTTCCAGACTCTGTCTAAGAGTGTGGGATAAAACACAACAAGTGGTATAGAAGTTGATTTGCAAATGGGAGTGTTTAACTGCCAACTTAACCAGAGATTCTAGGTTTCTGAGGCTCTTGTGATGTAGTAAGATGAAAAATACTCAAAAGTTCCCCAGTGGAGTTGCCATTATGTTGGTGACTACAATGGGACACCAGACCGGATATAACAGTTTAAGGGTACTCAAAGTTCATTTTCCCCAGCGGAGTCGCCATTGTGTTGGGGTTCCCATGTTTTGGCAAGTTGGCAATACCAAAAGATGAGACAAAATCAGAACCACTTTTAGACCTCAGGATCTATCCCTCCTGGGTCCAGAGAGGGATCTCTCTATGATAGGAAAAGGTATAAGTCTTTGAAGTTCAAATGTTAAGATATTAGGCTAGTTATAGGCACAGGTTTTGTTTGTTTGATTGATTTTTTGGTTGTTGGGAAAATGGAAGGAAGGTTTCAATATAAGACAAGGATGAGAAAAGACAGAATAGGAAAAGGAGAGATGCACAGGGAATGCTCAAGACCACTGGGAAAATGGAGTTAGGAAAGGGTTTACTTGCTATTCAATATGTAGGCTTTCAGTTGGGCTAGTCATCTAAAGCATTGGATTCTTAAAGATGATAGTGTGGCTTGAAAAGGTAAGAGAGAAGGTGAAAGGCAAGGAAACCTCCAAGGTGACCTTATAGGAATCAAATCCAGGGACAAGACATGCCGTTGGACAACCTGTGATCCAAAACCTAAAATATTAACTCTTTAGACAAGGGAACATTCAAGGTTTAAACATAAAGATGAAAACCTGAGATCAGAGAGAGACTTTGAACTCTCAATGCTTTGGCATCCAGCTTAAGGGAACTTAGAAAGGTTTAATCAATTGAAAAGGACCCTAGTGAGACAGAGATAGTGTTCTAAACTCCCAGTATCCTAATTCATTCAATTAAAGCCTAACAAGAACAACTAAGAACATATCCAGTAATTCACACATCAGCTAGCAGTATATATGACCACTACACTGGTTAAATCAGCTTGAAATCAATCCTCAGATAACACATACGGTAGAAAACATTGAAGGCAGGGAGAGCAGAAACATATGGTACCTAACAAGGGTAAATCCTATGCCAAATTTCTGATGCATGCCAAGTAGAAATGAAATGTGATGAAACTACAATAGAGAAAAAGAGACAAGTAAGGAAACATCACCGCTGCTTTAAATCAGGATTCAAAGAAATGTGCTTGTCATATTAAAGAGCAACACCAGTCATGTACAACATTGCCAATAGCTTGAAATTCAGTCTAAAAACATCTTCCTCAGTCTATCTTACAACTTTACACAGAGAACTATGTCTCAAGAGAAACAGCTTACAATTCGCAAGTATTCGATCAACAACCATATACTGAGTTTCTTCATGAATTTTATAGCTGAAAGAGAGGCAGAGGAGGTAGATGAAAAACTAAATGTAGCATTAAAACTCAGAAGAGAAAGAGGGACGAGGCCCCATTCTGTCTTAAATTCGGGGCATTTATCTTCAGTACTCTTTTGGATGAAAGAGTGGTCTTTGTCAGGCTGCAATTTACTCCAAGTATGTCTTTGATGTACTTGTTGTAGCATTCTGTAGAACTCTAGTGGACTGAACATAAAACAGATCAATGATTCAGGTCTGCCATACTATGTAACCAATGCTTCTGATATCATTAGGACTGTTTTCAGGGAGGAAAACTTCTCGTGGACACAACGTAAATTAAAACCATATTGAATACTGTGTCCTTTCTCAGGAGGAGACATTCTGCTGATGTGAAACCCTGATGGTAAAATTTTCTGCGCGCTGGACCTTCTGTGTGATCTATGAGGTCTTCGATATGGTATCCTGCCTTTAAAACATTGAATTAAGGCCCAAAAATATTCAATCATGGGTATTAAATCCTCTGATCCTTCACTGACACTCTTTGCCGCTCCATGATTGTCTCTGTCTGTGAAATCGGGACTTTAAATGGTGCTGGGAGTTTTGCACGGTTGAAATCTATACCTTTGATGGAAATTAATGCTATAAGCTCTTTTCAGGCTCTCCTCTGTGCTCCGTGCCATTAGAAAAGTGACCACAAACCATGGCGTTTTCCGCTTGACTGTAACCCTGCAAAACACACAAACACGTTAAGAAATCCATGCATGGGGTGGGCGGATGCAGTGGAGGATTGAAGGACAGGTGGAGGATCATGGTGAAATAGTGGACGTGCATGAAAAATGGTGGAAAAAGGTAGCAAGATGCTGAAGAAACTATTAGGTGAGAGTTGGCGGACTGCAGAAAATTTTAATGCGATCATTTCACATTCGACCTTTGAATGAAATATAAAGGGGACGGATGAAAATGTGATGAAAACACGTGGAATGGGTGATGTGGCGGAACCCAGTCAATGGCAGGGCGTGAACTTAATCTAGATCGTCCAATCTCAGGAGGAGATCGACGGTTGAGAACGCATCGGAGGGCGACAGATGGTGGGCCCGGGGCCCTTTTTGCCTTGGATTATCCTCCGTGCATCTTCGAGACGCGACTACCATCGGATGGCCCGCCCCAGATTGGACAGTGGACAACAATATCGCGTCAGGCCCGCAGTCGAACTATAATGCGTGATGAGGGTGGTTTTTCAATAGTGCTTGAAGCCACGTGTTGGCCAGTGAATGGCATCGCTGCGAAACGAAAAATACAACCCACCCTCCAAAAGCAGTGCGATGAAAACCGATGGTTTTTGAACAGTGATTGTCTGCAGGGACCACCAGGGCAGATAAACTGCGGGCTGTCGATCCGCGGATCTGATCGACGGTCGTGATGCGATCGAAGGATGAACGAGGGGGGCCACGGGCGTGATGGGATTGCGAAGATCGTCGGATCTGTATAGATCGATGGCGGGTATTTCACCCGATCATTTGATGATAAGCGCTCTACGGGCTAGCACTTGGTTTAGCGCCCGGGTCACGTGGGGGAAATGGTTTTGGGGGCTAGCCGAAAGGGGCTAGGCCTGATATGTGTTTTTTGGCCTGTTTTTTATACTTTTTGAGGCCAGAAAGGGGTAATGATAGAGGGAAGCAAAGGCTATTTGGCCAAACAAAGGGTGTTTGTGAGGCTTAGGTGTGATTTTGGGACAATTTAGAGGAATTAAGGGAGGGAAAAGGAGAGGGAAACAGAGGCTACGTGAGGCTGAAATAAGGGAAAGGCCTTTGGGCATTCTTTTCACAACAGAGAGGCTCATTAACCTAGAAACATCACTGGAAATTTATCAAAGGGCAGAGGGGGTGAAGATGCTTTTAAGGATGATGTGTTTTTAGGAGAAATGCATTCCTTGAAGGCTCAACAAACAATTTAGCCCCCTGTTTTCTTGTCAAAAAAAATTCATAGTGGGCTAACAGGTTTGATCAACATTGTATGCTTAAAGAAATATTTATGCCCAATCTCCTACGATGACCCGTTTATAGACGGGTTCAATAGAGAGAACTTGTATGAAGTGCCGTGTGTCCTTGTTTCAACCTCTTGTCCTAAAAATGATACAAAACAAACTACAACCTGTCCCCTTTTTTTCACTTTTTACTAAATTTGAATCCAATGCTCAGAGAGAAAGTTATGACGATTTTCCCAAGGTCACCTGTTTGACATGAAATTCCAGAGCTTGCAAAAACCCTAACTTACTCATATCATATCTCTGAAAATATAGTGAACCAATATCTGAAATTTGGACACGAGCTTCATCCAAATTTCATCCAAATGGGTCTTTAGTTTCAGCATTGGAAGCTTCGTAGAAAAAATTTATAGCTAAAATTACACGATGAATTGTTATAAGTAGCGAAATCCTTACATGAGGAGGATATGAGGGTCACAATTTATATATATGCTTAGGTTGAGAGGATATTCAACAAGTTAACATTGGAGGGATTTTAGGAGCTTAAAAAATTATTAATTATTGAAAATTCAATGACCACAACCAATTATTAGTGTCATGCCACAACCCCATGGGGTTTTAGCCCAATAATTGGGGTTAATAACTTCCAATACAAATAGCTCTCAAACCATGAAGAATTACGTGGCATGCCATATATCAACGGAAATATATCAACAAGTAGAAACCATCCAAAATACCCTTGACTCCGAATAGAGTAAGTTGTCAATTCAAAATTCCTAGGCGAGATCAGGGTAGCCCCTAGTGTTGCATGGGTTGACATCAATGACAACCACTGATCAACAATACAAAGCTCAAAACCAAGAACAATACCATCACAACATGGCTATCTGGAAATGTCAAGGCTAGGATAAAATACACTGCCAAATCCTGGAAAAATCCATGCCAATTACAACAAAATAACCATATACCAACATGCACATACCATGCATGTGAAAACAAGCTACGAAATCACACATAAAATCTATTACCTGCAAGTATTCTAGCTGAAGCTGCTTGATCCTTGACTTCCTTTTCTTTCCTAGTCCTTATTTTAGTTTCCCTTCCTTTCCTTCATTGCTTGCTTCCTTTCTCCTCTTGGTGTTTTCTCTTCTCTGAGACTAATTCTAACACTAAATTGACAAAAAATGATAAAATCTTGCCCACTAATGCTTTGAGTTATTTTTATTGATGAGGCCTCTAATTCTTTAATTTTCCATTATTTTCCTTTATTTTCCTCCTCACATGTAACCTATGACCTTTCACCTTCCTTTTCTCCTAATTTCCATTATTTTCGTAAATAATGTGCCAAAAATACCCTTTTTCCTTTCCAAAGCCTTTGCCATTTCCTTTTCCAATTTTCCTTTAGCTAACATTCATCTTGGAATAAGTGTCCCTTGCCCGTGGTATTATTTTACCTTTATTAACTTTTATTACATGAAATTTTAACCCTAAGGATTGTACACACTACTTCTGAAGTTTCTTCCTTCTGTGAAGTCATCTGAAAAGTTACTGCTAAACTGACTAACTCGTGGGATTTTGAGGCATTTTATCAATTCTTCCAAGGATCCTCCTTCGGCAAATAAAATGCCCCACTAAGCCACATGAAGTGTGTACTCGCATAGTGGAATTTTCAAATACCATGGGGATCGTACAGATTAAAGTCCTGAGTACCGAATGCAAACTTCTCTATCGCATCTCCTTCGGTCTCCATGACTTTGAGTTTCTTGATCTCGTACAATCCAATTTGCATAGGAAGAATTGGCCAAGGTGCTTTCTTTTTCCTATGCGAAGCTTCTAACAACCCCATAGAGAGATGATATGAAACTTCTTGCATGACAATAGTATCAGCGGCATAACTTGGTAAAAGTTGTGGAGACTTCTGATCGCCAAACACTCTACGGAAGGTGTCATCCACTGAGGAAAACCAATCTGCAATCTCTGATACTACCTCCATTGCTCCACGTGACATGCAAGGTGGTTCTTCTTCTAAGATCATCTTGTATAGTGGAATGAGAAAGTGGCCAGTTAGCTTCTCCATTACTCCTCGATGGCTATAATCCTAGAGAAATCTACAATGAATATACATAGCAAGGTCTCACAGTGTACAAGTCCATTCCATGCCAGGGAATGCATTATGTGCACATATTGCATCTAGTAAATATGCAAACATATAAACTTTTACTTTCCTGCCCTTGGGAGGATTCAAGGTATTCACTGCATGCAATCTTAGTTGTCGAGCCAACAAACTTGACCAGTTGAATGGATTCCCCTCATTCACAACTTGGTTCAATAATATGTCCCACCCTTCAGGAAAGTTCTCCCTACTCTGTTGAATATAGATTCTGCAAGCTAGGATAACCAAGAGCTGGTAAGCCCTCTAGAAATACTTTGTCTTGTATGTGTTGGTGGGATTCTGTTGAAAATTTGATGGCTCTTTCACCCAACCTTTAACAATGTCCTTGGTTCTCTGACATTTTTGGTGGCATAAAAGTATGAATCCATGAGTGATTTTGGCTCGAGAAAATGGTACATAACATGATAATATTCTTCCATAAAGGTGGAAATATTCTTTCCCATGGCACTATTCAAAGTCATGGTTTTCACATCAATATGTGAAATAATCCAAATGATGACATATTTACATGGGAAGGCTGGATATATGCATGCAACCCTATGTAATCCCTACCACTAAAAATTGTCATATATCTGTTGGTCGTTTAGATATGCTTTGAAGCTCTTTTAATATATAATTCATTTTCCATAAATTGTTGAGTGTTTGAATACACTGGCAAGTTTGTTTATGTGCTCTCAATTGCTTCCCCGATACTACTTTCTGTGGTATCTTTTGAGGTAGCTCTCTTGGGTGCCATGGTAATAGTGACTGCTGAAGAGAAGTGTTAAAAAATTTTGGTATCTGTGGGAGACAAAAGACACTCATGGCAAGAAAACATTATATTTTTCAAAGAAATATCAAGAAAAAAACACACAGACTGATGAGAAATATTGCGCAATTATCATGATCACTAAGGGAAAATGGCTATGGGAACTATGCATTTCATAGTCCCATCGGTCAAGGGTGTGGCCTAAGGCTTGAGACTACACAATGCAGAGTTCAACCTAGGTAGTGACTGGGAGAGACTATGCATTGCACAGTCTTAGTGGACAAGGTGGCAGGCTGAGCTTTGGAAATGCGCAATGTGCAGTTGGGGCAGCCTGTACTATGCATTGCATGGTATCAGAGGCCAAGCTCTTGGTTTGGCCTTGGACTTGCAAAATTCCCAGCTTGGAAAGATGAAAACTGGCCAAGTGAAGTGCATATATTCCCAGTGAGGGTGTGGAAAACAAGAAGATCTAAGTGATAATTCAATTTAAAGTGAATATATAACTAAGTATAAATGAATTAGTGAGAATCAAGTGCAGAAACTCAACAAATGGAAGGAAAATCAAATATGTGAGGAGAGTCATCGAAACGGCGACCACCAGTGTGCAAAATCAAGAAAACCAATGTGACACTTATGAAAGGAGAATGATAAATTCAATCAAAACATCAACATGCTAATATAAGTTAAAAATTTAGCGACCGTGAAGAGAAATAAGCAAAACAACACTCACATCAGAGAAACAACAAAAAACAATAGAAAAAGTGGCAAAATATGATGAAAGCAAAACTCACCCGGAAAAGCGACGAAAACTCCACCAAAGGCATCTTGATCTCCTTGAGAATGCTAGAGATAAAATATTGAATGTAAAAATGAGCCCTAGAGATATCAATTAAATATATTTGAGAAGATTAGGGTTTATGACACACATGCCTAAAATCAAGGAAAAAACAACACTTGGCAAAAATTTCTAAGAATAACAACTGTGCCACCTTTTGGAAACTAATAATGTCAAATCACTATTTTTTAGGGGATTTTTTTCGATTTTTTATTTTTTGTTTTTTTATTTTTTGGAAAACTTTCCATGCACACTTCTAAAGAAGATTGTGCAATTATTGGGAAGTGTAAAATTCCTGGCTCAGTGCAGTAAGAAATTTCTGAGCTTAAGGAATGAATTACATTGCCCAGTTTCTGAGCTTAGTGTTGGGCTACCATCCAAGAATCCTCATTTCTCAATCTCAAGGTAGACCTGCTAGTCTGGTTTGCATGATTTTCATCATCAAGGATGGCTTGCCCTCATGGATTGTGAATTTTATAGAGGCAAGCTTGGAACTGTTGCAAGGCCAAGTCATAAGGTTAGCTTGTGACTTAAAAGATGTGATAAGTGTGAAAACAAGAAAACTCAAGCATGGATTAAAATAATAAGTCTTGATGAAATCATGAATACTTGATGACATTGCAATTTAAAATCCCGTGGACAGAAATGAAGGCTCCAAAATCAAAGCATAGGAAAAGTTTTGGAGGGTAGTTGTAGAAGCTACAAAAGGTTGATTATTTTGTTTTGGGCGATGAGAAATTTAGGGAAAGAGTTATCACATAACATTATATGAGAATTTTGGGTTGGAGGTGTTATTATTAACCCATGTTCACATGGACCATGTAAGGCATGTGAGCTAGAGATAATTGGAAGGGGGCATACTAGAATTCTAGGTCACTAGAAATTTAGAAAATGCACACTTTGGAAAAGCCCTGGTATGTCATGGATTTTTTCAATGGGATAGCACTTGATCATAAATGAATCTATTGTTGGGTATACTAAAAAATGGAAGCATAGTATCAAAGTATCAGAAATATTGAGTAATCATGTCATGATGATGCCAAAATTTATGTTGTGGAAATGCCAATGGAGGACATGTATCACCCATATCTTTTATTTTTGGCATGCCATGTAGGAAAATATGTGTGAAATATAGCACATAATATTAGTTTCACATGGAAATGGAAACTTTAACATTCACGATGTGTAAAGTGGTGATTGGATGGAAAATGAGTTGGCACCTTGAGCTATTTTATTGACATAATGGCATATTGGGATTTTTTTGTTGGTTGGGCCTTGGGAAAATCTCTAATATCCTAGTATTTTTTGTACAGATATGTAGTGCCACATGTTCAAGGATGTGTTAACATAAAAAATGGGTCAAACTGTGATTGGATGTTAGGGATATGAATTTTCATGTTCACTTGGTCATCGACCCATTGATATATTAAGAATTTGAGCAGTTTTGAAGTTATAAATATTTTACTGATGTCTTGATATCCTAGTATTTTAGAACACGATATTTCCAGAATATCTATATCGAGTACCTCAATATACAATACATATGACCTATACTTGAAAATCTGAGGATTTTATCTTTGACTATATCAACATATCAAAGATGTGTGGAAAAGGAATATCAACTATATCGCCATATCAAATATTGGAACCCTTGAGGATTTGCATAGGGAACATTATATGGAAATTTTTTTTATGGAAGGGTTCTTGTAACACCCCCTCCTAACCCCATAACCTAAAAAAAGTCATTAGTAGGTAATTAATACTTTACAGATAGAACTCGCAAGATACCATTATGGGAATGAGACCTAAATTTTTCACTTTTTCTGAACTCTTTAAAACATCAATTTGACACTATCGTGATGATCATCGCATCGAGACAATTACAATGATATAAAATTTGTTTCAATTTGACTTAAAAATTGAGATTTATTCCTTCTTAAATATACGCTTCATCACCTTTCCACATCACCTTACCCTCCATGCGTTAATCACTCAGTGATCCACATGGGAGTGATTGGAGGCACCGTCACCGTGGACAGGCCATGTAGAAGATGGCTAAGAAACCCATTGGGAGTCAAAATTTTCTATTGGCTCACACTTTTCCATTTCCATTTCCCAGCCTGACGCCTAATATCTGACCTAAGCTAGCGTTGGCCCTCCTCCTTGGATGATGAGCATTGGGACATGGTCAGACTCGATCCTTGACCCATCTAACCTCTTGACTTTACCTACACTCCTGACTCCTACCAACAAATAATTTGACTCGATGTAGGTTGGTGCAAACATCCACTGGGGTCTAGCCCACTTTTTTGACCTCCTGACCTCTAACCCGAGGGGTCTAGATACTTGACTTTAAGCCACTTTCACCATTTTTTCAAAATTCTAGAAGTTGATTTATTTCTTTATTTTTCTCAGATTTTCCAACACTTGATTTCCAATTAACTATGAATAAAAATCTCAAGAATGACTTGAAAAAAATTCCCTCAAGAATTTCCACCAAAATTGAACCACTTCCAAGAGAAATTATCCCTAAGAATATAAGAGAAAAAAACCCTTAAACAATAGGAAAACCTATTTTCATTGGCTCTATCATCCCCACCAACTGAACAATAATAAACAAGGATTCAACATCACTTGCATATACTCATGTTCAAGTAAAAAGGATGCAACTATATGGGTTATCCACAACAAGTATATAAAAACACATAACCAGGATTGCTCAACCCTTAACATACAATCCTTATAGGATGACAAACATCCCATAGTGACCATTGACATCACTGTGCAAGCATTTTACTAGTGCAATACCAACACTATCACAAGTGAAGCATTCTCTGTAATTTTTTTTATCATTAGGTGATTAATCCCATTAAAATTTTCATATGGATTATAACTAGCAATTCAACATATATAAACAATTAAACCGAGAATTTTCATGAAAAACAAAAACATATAATCATTCATAGTTTAACATGAAATTCATACAAGATTATGTAAATAAGAACTTATCTTGGATTTGTATTGAAGATGTGAAATTGAGTTTAGTACTACAACTCTCCACCCAACCATTGATAAGCTGCAACCAAGCTACTTTCATTTCTCACCCCCAAGTCAGATTTTAGGGAATGAGGTGGTCTTGCACAAGGGAATAATCACCAAATGCTAGATGAAACAGGGACTCTAGAGGCCCTCCTAACTCCACTCACTATCTACTTATTAGTTAACTAATTCATAGGAAATACAAAGACCTAATACCTCCACCCTCCAACTATCTAATAGTAGTCAAAGATGCATAAGGAATCTAGAGGCCTGCTACCTCCACTCTCGCACTATTCAATAGTAGTCAAACAAGTAAAAGGAATATAGAGGCCTAAATCCTCCACCCTCTAGCTATCCCATAACACACACACACTCTAGGTAATCAAGAGGCTTCACCTCCACCCTAGCAGCATGCAACAAAGTGGTTTCATCCAGCAAATATAATTGAGAACTCACTACCCATACAAGAAAAGGGGACTCCAAAATTTGATTTACCAGGAATACAAGGGCTAAAACTATACCCCAAGCTATCAAGGGATTCCAGAGAATTCCATCTCCACCCTACAACCCCTTGAGGCATCCTAATATTTACCCTCACCTAAAGGATAATTCCTTTCAGACTCTTATTTCTCAACCAAAGGTATGATATCCTTATGTGAGTGGTGAAAGAAGCCAATGTATTCCATTCTATTGTAGGAGTTACTATTTTTATAATCAAGAAACTTCTATACCTCTATTTTCCATGATGAGCACCATATTCCTTTCCCCAATGCACATGGGAAGTTCTTCACAATTCTTATTCCCAGAACTCCTACGTGTTCTCCTTCTTTCACATAGTGTTGTGAATCCTTTCTCTCGAATCAAATAATATTGTGCATGCCCCTCTACATTGTTCCCATTCACTCATATATTTCTTCCCTCTCCTCCACAAATATGGCTTCCTAACTATGCCTGTATTTTCTTCCATTGTGTTTTCCTCAGAAGGATCACAATATTCCCTTGCCCCTTGAGTGTGTTTTCTCTCCCATATGTTGGCTAAAATAATTATGCAATCCCAAATGTTACAATGGAGAAGGCGCTTCCTTAAGACTATGTGGGAATTTATAATATCATGCCCTATTCCAAATGGCTACTAATTTTCTTTGGCTCACCCACAAGAAGACCAAGAAGTAGACCAAGAAGTTGATCGATCGATTGGGACCCACTTTCAGTCAAAATCAGGTGGTTGGACCCATTTTTTTTTTTTATGAAAATACAATTCAGAATGACTCCTAACCTCATATGAATTCCCAACCCCAACCTCGAGTGGGGCCCATATTATTGGAAACAATGTTAATACTGAGAGGGGGGGGGGGAATCAGTATTAAGGTTAATTTTAACTTTTTATGCCAATTCATTTTTCATTAAAACTTGGAAAACAACCATATAATCATCAAGAACATATCATGTGGTAACAATATGAAATCAACACATAAAACCACATCATGAGCACCATGCACATTGGGCACAAAGGTTTTACTTGGAAACCCTTTTGGGAAAAAATCGCCAAAGATTGTTGTTGTTATTGATGTAAAAATAAGATCACCTACTCTATTACATCAATATATTTGTGAGCCACCACTCACAGGAAGCACCAACTCCCTTTGATTCTTTGCTAGCATCCACTTGTAGGAAGCACCAACTCCCTCCTTTTTTATACACCTGAACAGCTTACTAGAAGTGCCATGTGAAGCACCAACTTCACAGATATGTTGTAAGCACCAAATTATATCTTATTGGATTTATGAAAGCACTAACTTGCAGGAGGAACCAACCCCCGAGCCTTCTTAAGAAACCCACTAGAGATGGAAGCACTAACTTCCTATATGCAGGTTCCAACCCACACTCAATAAGGAAACTTACTTCTCATTGTACATGGCAGCCACTCTACTTGATATCAGTTTTTTTCACCACATCCCTTGGCCCACACAACATTCTCTATCCTCTGCTCACTGTGCAACAACTATTTTTTCCTCTCAACAACATTCACTAACACACAAATCTCTGAGCACTATGTCCACACCATAGCATGATACTGCTCTCATCATTCTTCTCTTAACAACATACATTCAACACTCAGCCCCTTCTATTCCACATGCTCTCTCTTGGTCTCTTTCCTTTGGATAGGCACTCTCAACCACTTATTTTCATCACAGCCTCACTCGGCCTCTCACAAAAACACACTTACACCCATAGAGCTCTCCACACAACTCACTAGACACAATGTTGCTTCCCTGACATTGATCAACTTCAATCCTGGTTTTTGTTTCACTCCTTCATTATCTTTGTCAACCATCATTTTTCCATTCACACTGCTTGAGTGTACTCATGCATGGCTTATCCATCCCATTGTTTCATCTCTTGCTTGAATTTGTATGTTACATTAAAAAACAATAATGGGATCTTGAGTGTTCCCATGCTGAGACATGAATTGTTAATTAACCTATAGACTTAAACAAGGCATTGATATTTTTGTTAACAAATATCATGTCCCCAAGGCTCTGATCTTCGTTTAAATCCTTGTAGCACGCAAGAAATATTAGGGATGGCTTGTCTCATATCATGACAGACTCCATTAAATCACCCTGCACAATCATGGTCCTTTCTTCCTTAACTCAGTGATCTCTGCAGTCGTCATTACTCCAACGACCAACTCTCCTGCACATAATTAATCTTAGCTACTCATTCATCCATCTTACATGCACCATTGTGTTTCAATATCAAAGCCTAATTATATCATAACTTTTCATTAAGATGATATTATAATATTACAAGATCCTGAAATTATGAGCCCCATTATTCTTATCCCCTTATCACATTTCCACCATAGGACTGGGTGTTGTGATTGATGACATAACACTTAGGTGCTAAGCCTTTCAGGATTCTATTGGGGGCCTGTCTCCATGTGTTATAACTCTATGCCCTTGGTTCTTTGGGTCTCTACAACCAAACTCCAACACATCAAAGCTCCACATATCATAACTTTCTCCAAAATGCAATTACAAAGGAGTTACAAAATCACGACCTCCAATATGTACTTACCGAATGATGTCATGCTCTCATCATCAACCCAGATATTGTCTTCACAAAACTTACCCTTGTGGCTCCTTTCACAAATATTAGGTGCTAAGGCCTTCTTTATTCCCTTGGTACTTTGGGCTTCCATGAATAAGTTCCAATTAACATCGAAAGCCCACGATATTGGAACTTTCTTCAAAATGAAAATACCAAGGAGTGACAAAAACTTCAGCCTCTGATATTCTGACCTTCGAGATGATGTCATGCTGTTGTCATTATCTCCACATGGCATATCCACAGTGGTGGCATGTGTCACCAATATTTCCCCATTAGGCCACCTATAATACTGAAATTGACTACCACGTATCCTTTGTACATCCACGTCATGTTGATGTCATCCGTCACTGTAAAATATTGAGGGCCAATCACCTACTACCATGTGTTCTATCAGAGGAGAGAGAAAGTGTCCTTGGTTCTTGGTCTCACAAGTGAATTCCTATGTAAATCATGCTCCTCGTAACTTCAATGCTTTTAAAGAATTCAATAATTAAGAACTTACATAATCCTGAAGTTCGGATGTTCCAAGGTCCCCAGGTTCCTAACCTTTGAGGTTCTGACATTCCAACCTTCTAATATTTCTACCTTCCAAAATTTTGGATTCTGATATTCCAAGGTTCCGAAATTCGACCTGCTCCTTTCCATGTCATTTCGGTTCTCTTTTGAATAGAAATCTGAGGTTCCAAGGCCTTGACCTTTCGAGGTTCCGAGATTCTGAGCCTTCTGAAGTTACAAGGTTTTGAACCTTCCAAGGAGCTTCACGTAGAAGCTCCACCACCATATCCACTAAGTTTTGCATTGCTTCTATGTTTTTTTATGCAATAAGACTCCTCCAATCACCTTTCAACTCTGCTATCATGGACTTAAGTCACCAAAATTTGACTAGGAATAACTCTTGATCTAGGAGGCCATTTGCATACTTACACATACCATTGGAAATATATTTATGAGAAATAATGAACTATGCTAACTCCAAGAGTATCTGAGTTGATATCTTGAAGAAGAAACTTTTCGAAAGTTTGGGACTCCCAACCATCATAGTCATCTTTTTATGGATTCTCTAATATTCCAGCTACTATGGTGATTCTCTACTAGAGACTGCATCAACCATAAGAATCCCCTTAAGCCTAACACATCAATCATATCAATGCTAGCCCGATTACCACCACAGCTAGGATAAGGGATATCAAATCCAACATCTACTACCACAAACATCCATGCTAGTTTGGTTGACATCAATGCCAACACTCTTGCTGACTATCAGACAATTCCAACTACCCAACACATTCCCCAACATGATTATTGACATAAATTCCAACACACTTGCAACCACTAGCCATTCAAACAATTCCAATTTTCCAACAATATCCCCCTTTGGCATTGATGGAAACACCTCAACCTCATCACTTCTTAAAATTTATGGCCAATCCTTGTGTTGCTTCCACACTTCTCATAGCATGAGCCACCATTGGATTTCTCTATTTTTCTTGGGCCATCGCAACTTTCTCTTCCATTAAGCTTCTATCCCCCTTTGACATCAATGTAAAAGGGCTTAGAATCTGCTTCTTCTTCCCCATGCAATCATTGACTGTTAATTATTGAGGTTCAAGTTTTTGATGTGGAGCCTGCTCTCCAAAATTATCTTCAAGGACCAATAGTTGTTGTTTTTTTATAAACTTGACATATGTGATATGCTCCCCCTGAACATATATTTCCTCTTCTTTAAATTCCTCTAGGTTTTGACACCTTATGGCTATTGGCTAAATATTGTTTCTTACAATGCATATTTTGTACCAATTAAAGGGATATGATACTTGTTGGGTGTGGAGCCTGATTATCTTGTTTATTTTGTATCATAGCGTTGGAACCATGTACCCTAATGGGGTAGAAACACTGCCCGTAATTAAATGCTACCTGAAGGGTCCACGGGGGGGGGGGGGGTGCTGTGTATGGAGCACCCCCCCCGGCAAGGTTTTCAGGGGAAGCGCCCCCGAAGCTAAAAATAGATGTAAATTTTCCTTGTAAAAGTATAGTAATTTCTAGTCAATCTGGACCATTCATTAGGCGGATGATCTGACGGTAGAAGTTATGTTTAGTTTAGGGTTTTTTGCCCTAGAAGGCAACCCCTCACTTTGTATGAGGGTATTGTATTGCGGCTAAGTATTGTATGTGTATTCTCATAGCGAGAAATATATAGGGAGATTGTGAGAGAGAAAGAAGGATATTACAGCGGATCTGTTGTAGGTTGTGTCTCTTCATTTTGCTGGATAATAGAAAGGAAGGACTGACTGTTCGAGGTGGACGTAGCCCAAACTGGGTGAACCACGTATATCTGTGTCTCTCTAGTTTTATGTGTTTTGTATGCTTGTGTTTTCCGCATATTTTATGTGTTGCATTTCTCTATAATATTTAATTTTCTAACAACTGGTATCATAGTCGAAGGTCGCCTATGTACCTAATCTCGTTGTGAAAGAAGTTCAGAAGGGTTCCTGGTTCGAGTGGGAGCAATGGAGGAAGATGGTAAGTTTAGGGTCGAGAAATTTAACGGCCAAAACTTTCCGCTGTGGAAGATGCAGATGGAAGATTATCTGTATCAGAAATATTTGTACCTACGATTGAGCGGAAAAACAAAGAAGCCGGCGGCCATGACAGATGCAGAATGGAACATTCTCGATAGAAAGGCACTCGAAACAGTACGGTTGTGTCTTGCGGCATCAGTTGCCTTCAATATTTCTAAGGAAACAACAACAGAGGGTTTGATGCAGACATTGGCGAAACTATATGAAAAACCCTCGGCCTCAAACAAGGTATTTCTTATGAAACGACTATTTAATATGAAGATGTCAGAAGGTGGATCTGTTGCAGACCATTTAAATGAATTTAATACAGTTACCAGTCAGTTAAGTTCTGTAGGGGTAAACTTTGATGATGAAGTTAGAGCTTTGTTATTCTTGTGCTCATTACCAGAAAGTTGGAATGGTTTAGTTATGGCCATTAGTAACTCTGTCTCTGGATCTAGTACTTTAAAGTTTGATGATGTTGTTGGTGCTATCCTTAGTGAGGAAATGCGATGGAAAAGCTCCAGTGAGACATCAGGTAATGCTTTGAGTGCAGATTCTAGGGGAAGAAGAATGGAAAGAGGAAAAAGCTCAAGATATCGTAGTAAATCAAGGAAAGGAAAATCCAAGTCTAGATTGGGGATAGTGTGCTAGAAATGCGGAAAGAAAGGACACCTAAAGAAACATTATAGATCTCGGAAGGGAAAAGAAGGAGACGCACAACAAGAAAAAAATCATGAAGAAAATGTGACAGGTGATGTGTTACAAGATGCTTTGATTCTTTCTTTCAAAAATGTTACTGATTCCTGGGTGGTATATTCAAGGCCTCATTCCATGGCACACCTGATAAGAAATGTTTTCATGACTATGTTCAAGGATATTTTGGACAAGTTCATTTGGGTGATGATAAACCCTGTAAAATTGTTGGAATGGGTAAGGTTCTTGTAAAACAGCAGAATGGAAACCAATGGCTATTAAAGGAGGTAAGGCATGTTCCAGATCTGAAGAAAAATTTGATTTCAACGAGGTAGTTAGGCAGTGAAGGTTGTGTGACAACTTTCACAGATAAAACTTGGAAGGTCACCAAAGGAGCCCTGGTAATAGAAAAAGGCGAAAAAGTTGGTACATTGTATTTATGCAATGGTATTTCTAACACTGTTAATGATTTAACTTCCAAAGGAGAAGATGCAGCATTATGGCATCATAGGTTCAGACACATGAATGAGAAGGGGATGAAGATTCTTCACTCAAGAAATTTGTTGCCGGGTTTGAAGAATGCTGATTTGGATTTCTGTGAGAACTGTATTTATGGAAAATAGAAGAGAGTCAGATTTCTCAAAGTTGGGAAAGAAAAGAAGAGAGAAAAATTAGAGCTTGTGCATACAGATGTATGGGGACCTGCTTAGGTATCATCTCTTGGTGTCTCTTGTTATTATGTTACTTTTATTGATGATGCAACTAGAAAAACGTGGATTTATTGTATTCAAAATAAATGTGATGTATTTGATACTTTCAAGAAATGGAAAGCTTTGGTTGAGATTGAGATAGGAAAGAAGTTGAAGTGTCTCAGATCAGATAATGGAGGTGAATATTGTAGCAAAGAGTTTGATAGGTATTGTTCAGAGCATGGAATTTGCAGAGAGAAGACAGTTCCCAGAACACCACAAGAAAATGGTGTGTCAGAAAGGATGAATAGAACAATCATGGAGCGTGCAAGGTGCATGAGATTGCATGCAGGATTGCCTTTACAATTTTGGCAGATGTTGTAGATACTGTTGTTTATCTAATAAACAGAGGGCCTTGAAGTTCCTTAGATGGTGGTATTCCAGAGGAGGCATGGATAGGAAAAAAGGTAAAATACTCTTTTTTAAAGCCTTTTGGTTGTGAGGGCTTTGTCCATATTATTAAAGAAAACAAAACAAAGCTTGAGGCAAAATCAAAGAAATGTACCTTTATTGGATATGGTGTTAATGATTTTGGTTATCGCTTATATGATTATGAAAATCTCAAAATCATTAGGAGAAGAGATGTAATATTCAATGAAAAGGTCTTGTATAAGAATCAGTTGCAGGAAAAGAAACAGGAAAAAGAAAACAAAGAATACATAGTTCTTGATGAGATCACAGAAAAAGTAAAGGTGCCTGAAAATAACAATAATCAACAGCCACAACAACAAAAACCACCACAACAGCAACAGGCACCTCAAACACCTGAAAGTGGTGTCAGAAGATCTACCGGGATAAGTAGACCCCCTGAACGATACTCTCCTTCATTATATTTTTATTGTTGATTGATTCTGGTGAACCCGAATGTTATGAAGAAGAAATGCAGGTTGAAACCAGGAAGAAGTGGGAGCTAACCATGGAAGAAGAGATGGACTCCTTAATGCATAACCAGACTTGGGACTTAGTCAGGTTACCTACAGGTAAAACTACATTGCAAAATAAATGGGTTTACAGGCTGAAGGAAGAAGATGGAGGAAAACAAAGGTACAAGGTTAGACTTTTGGTGAAGGGGTTTTCACAAAAGAAAGCTATTTATTTTGATGAAATATTTTATCCTGTTGTTAAGATGAATTCAATCAAAACTATTTTAAGTCTTGTAGCAGTGGAAGATTTGCATCTTGAACAGTTAGATGTAAAGACAACATTTCTCCATGGAGATTTGGAGGAAGAGATCTATATGCAGCAACCAGAAGGATATGAGGTCAAAGGGAAGGAAAAATTAGTGTGCATGCTAAATAAGAGCTTGTATGGCTTAATATAGGCTCCAAGGTAGTGGTATCTAAAATTTGATAGGTTTATGTCTAAACAAGGTTATACTAGATGTCACTCTGAATATTGTGTTTATCTGAAAAAAGAAAAATGATGGCAACTATATTATATTGTTATTGTATGTAGATGACATGCTTGTTGTAGGGTCTAACATGCAGGAAATAAATGTGCTCAAAATAAAATTGGAAAATTCATTTGCAATGAAGGATTTGGGAGATGCAAAACAAAACCTTGGTATGAGAATAACTAGAGACACGAAAAATCGCAAATTAACACTGTTTCAGAATGAGTACATACAAAAGGTGCTGAAAAGATTTAATATGCAGAATGCGAAACCAATTAGTACACATGTTGCTAGCCATTTCAAACTTATTAAAAAGATGTGCCCCAAGACCCAAGAAGAAATGGACTATATGTCTAAAGTTCCATATGCATCAGCAGTTGGAAGCTTAATGTATGCAATGGTTTGCACAAGGCTTTCTATTGCACATGCAGTGGTAGTTGTAAGCAGGTACATGAACAATCCAGGAAAAGAAAATTGGATGGCAGTGAAATGGATTCTCAGATATTTGAGAGGTACCACAAATCAAGCATTATGCTTTGGTGGTTCAAACATTGATCTACAGGGATATGTTGATGCAGATATGGCAGGTGACAGAGATAACAGGAGGAGCAATATAGGATATGTAATTACTGTAGGTGGAACAACTGTTATTTGGGTTTCAAAAATCCAACGTGTTGTTGCACTTTCAACAACAGAAGCAGAGTATGTTGCTACTACAGAGGCTAGTAAGGAAATGATTTGGTTACAAAGGTTTATAGATGAATTGGGTAAGAAGCATGATATGGGTACGTTATACAATGATATCCAAAGTTCCATTCATCTTGCAAAGAAATCATTATTTCATTCAAGGACTAAACACATACAACTCAAGTACCATTTCATATGGTCAGTATTGGAAGATGGATAGTTGAAGCTGGAAAAGATACACACTAGCCAGAATCATGCAGATATGCTAACAAAAGTTGTAACCAGAGAGAAACTGAGATTATGCTCAGTTTCAATTGGTCTTCAAGAATGACGATGAAGATGAGAAACAACCATGTCCAAAGTGGAGTCATTGTCCAGCAAATGAAGCAGCAATGGAGTTGCTACAATCAGTCTCCAAGTGGGAGATTGTTGGGTGTGGAGCCTGATTATCTTGTTTATTTTGTATCACGGCATTGGACCCCTGTACCTGAATGGGGCAGCAACGTTGCCCGTAATTAAATGCTGCCTGAGGGGTCTAGGGGGGGCGGCTGCTTCTTTATGGAGCCCCCCCTGGCCGGGGGTTTCGGGGACAACGCCCCCGAAGCTAAAAACAGTTGTAAAATTGCCTTGTAAAAGTATAGTGATTACTAGTCAATCTAGGCCATTCATTAGGTGGATGATCTGACGGTAGAAGTTATGTTTAGTTTAGGGTTTTTTTATTTATAAGTCAACCCCTCATTTTGTATGAGGGTATTGTATTGCGGCTATGTATTGTATGTGTATTCTCAGAGTGAGAAACTAATAGGGAGACTGTGAGAGAGAATAGAGGATATTACAGAGGATCTGCTGTAGGTTGTGTCTCTTCAGTTTGCTGGATAATAGAAATGAAGGAATGGTTGTTCGGGGTGGACGTAGCCCAAATTGGGTGAACCACGTATATCTGTGTCTCTTGTTTTATGTGTTTTGTGTGCTTGTGTTTTCCGCATATTTTATGTGTTGAATTTCTCTATAATATATAATTTTCTAACAATACTAATTAAAATGGATCATGGTATTGTTGTTGCATGCAAATACTAGCCAATGGTGATGCATTTAAGCTTGCTATTCATTTTTTCCATTGCTTGCTAATTCAGAGATTGTGGTTACTTCTCTTGATAATTTTAACCACTTCTTCTCCCCCTAAGATCATACTTCTCGCAATATGGATTGTTGCTTAAATAATACCAATTGCACCAAACATTACCTACAAATTGTACAACGTACCAGGAAAACTCTTATATCTCTTTCTAAAAATAAATTCTCATTTTGGCAAAAGCTTTACCCAATTGAACCCAAACAACCAATTGAAATAGTGATACCAATTGAAGGTTAAGGGACATGAAAATATTGTACCAATTGTGTTTCATTAATAAAAGACTTCTAGGAATAATCAAACTCACAACTTAAATGAAATAACTGTATTTCAACCAAGATGAAAACCTTTCATTTCCTATGTAATATTTCTTCCTGAGGCTAACAATTATTGCTTGCTATTGCTAAATAAATAATCTCCCTCTGAGCCAATTATCTCTGATATCCTGCAACTGCTTCTTTTCATCTGCACGGGGACTGATCCTATGGACCTGACTTGGATGTGGGAATATTTTCATTCCACACTTCTCCTCGAACCCATCTTCTTCTTCCCACAACATAATATATTGGTGTGTACTCCCCTTGAAATCATGTTGGTTTCACTCCTCCTCTCCTTTTCAAGGCCAATACATTTAAAATAAACAAATACATTACTATAATGAGAAAGGGGACTCGACCATACCTTTAACAATCAGATGCACCTTTCTATATATTCTTTCTAACTTACTGCATCTAACTTATTCAGCCTCCCTTGAGGCCATTATCTTCCTTTACTGAAGAGAAACATAGGATCTAATCCCCCTTAGCAGTTCATATTCCTTATTTTTCCAAACCTTCAATTGTCTAATCCTAATAAGAGCATTCCTTTCGAGATTTTATTTTCCCTACTTGGGCTCTCTCTTGACTATGCATGGATAGATGAAAATTATTCTTCAATTCCTCTTTCTTAGCCCAATTATTCTTGCTACATTTTTTCCTTATAGTGGGGTCTAATACAAGATTAAGAGGATAATTCTTCTTAGTTTTATTCTGATTTCTTTCTCCTCTTCTCATCTTGCTCTTTTGATACTGAGCACTGAAGACAACCTTGTATTCCTCTACTCCACTATTTATTCTTGTCTTCAAATCCCTAGTTGCTACATTTGCATGCATATGCTGAGAAGAAAGCTTCATTTGGTTGTTTATGTAGCGTGGTACCTCATGCCCAAAGTTTCCATGGTTGTATCATTTGATATGGCTTAAAAATGGGGTAGAGAAATTACCATATCTGCCAGAATTCTTGTCACAGAATCTACTGCTCAAATCATGCCTTAGCCTAGCTACTTTTCACATTCTTAGGTTTTTGCTAGCCAACGCATATTTTTTTCTTACATACCATCTATATTCCATGGCTTTATGTCCAAAATTATTACAAGAAAAATAGTACCCATAAAAGGGATTTTGAGAACTGAAGAAACCTTTACCTTGAGGGCTTTGTCCTTCAGGGGGAAAGGACTGTTGTTGGTTTTTCATATACCTTCCATGGCAATTTGCATTAATGCCTTGCATTCCTTATTGTTGCTGCTTAGCACTCTTTTTCTTCTCTCCTTATTGTTGCTTCTTATCATACTTTTGTTGCCTTATATTCCCTTGCCACTGTTGCCCAACAACTTCTTTCACTTTTTTGTTGTTGGAACCTCGAACTTCCTTTACTTGGTAAGTTGACCCTTCAGCCTTCGCCACCTTGGAGATTTTTTTTCTTTGAAACCCAAACTATCTTTGATGTGAGGGGATATCTTCTTAACAAGCATCTCATTCAAAGCCTTTTTTCGCTCCTCAAGCTTTTGGTATTGAGACAACTCTTTATGTAATATTCCAAATTTTACATCTATTTATTGGAGTATTAGAGTTCTTACTTATTTTTCTTAACTAAGTAAATAAATGGGTGGAGGGACCCATAACCCATTAAGATGCATAAATCCACTCATAAGAGTGTGAACATGGTTAATTAGCTAATAAATCTACATCATGGAATAATGGAGAAGCTTATTAATGAATCAAAGAGTGGGGATCAAACATCATTAATAAGAAGAACATGGAAAGATGGAGTCAAATAAGATATAGGGGGAATCAAAGTAAGATAATAGAGAAATAAATGATGAGATGATGGAGGAAGTGGTGCATTAGTGCACACATGACGGAGAGGGTGAAAATTAAATGTAGAGATCATGGAGATCATGGAGAGACAACGCATTCAACATGGAGATCTATGTCCACATGTGCAGCGCAATTATGAGGTGGGCCAAGGCATGGGAAGGCTCACAAACTATATAATGAAGATGAAGGAAACATTAGAGACAGGCTTTATTTTATTTATTATTGATCTGCTTAGATATATATTTGTCATATTTCTATGCACGCTTATGTTGTTTAGCTAAGTCTGTAGAGTTGTTTAGCACAAGGTGTTCCCAAGTGGGAATCCCACCCTTACCCATGAGGGACTTCAAGTGCCTACTCTGGGAAGGTTATTCTGAGCTACCATTCATCATCAGGCATTGGTGCCATATTTTCCCTGCTCCCTGTAGCCCATACATATTCAGAAATAATGTATTTCTGCATTAGGGTTTGAGAGGAGGAGGTTGTCCTTCATTATTTCAGCTGAGGAACCGGTGGAGGATTAATCCTTGCAACTTGAGCTTCAAGATCAGACTTCCAGAGCTTCATATATATATCAGGCATCAGGCCAAACATATCACACCTCCATTCAGGATCATTCCCATCAAGGATTGCGCAATCCAGTCCTATAAATCTAAAGGAGGAGGGAAGTTTTCAGTACTTCAACTAGAAATACAGTGAGGGATATTCCCCTCACTTTTTAATTATTATTTCCATAATTATTGATCTTATCAAACATATTTTTTAGCAGGCATCAACCTCTCCCTCCCAGACAACACAGTTTTTCCATTTGTTGTGTATGCAGCAGTTTCCATCTTGAGAGGAGGAAGAAGAAGTTAGATCTCAAGATTTTAGCTTGGAGATCTAAAGGGGGATCATATCTTAAAGCATATATATGATTGTACATCTTATTTCATCCATATTTCATGAGATTATGCTTCAGATATGCATGACTCAGCAGTCAAGGGATCAAACCCTAGGAGGGTGAATTTCTAATCTTCTTAGATCTGGATTTCCTTTCTGGGTTATCTTGGGTTTCCATCATAGTGCCCAGATATACAATCTTGGAATCATCATAGCTCTAGAGCACCATAGATATGCATTTACCTTTCAGCCAACAACTGTTAGATTATCATCAACTGAAGGGACAATGCAGTATACATCTTCCAGTAGTTCCAGTTACGCAGTTCATGCTTTGGCATGATTTCAGAGTCATTCTAGGCCATCTCTTTGGCTTGAGTGCTTCTATTTTATGCATTGTTGTATATATTATTAATCTCCACATAATAAAATGGCTCACCTATTCTGTCTATATATGTGTTGTTCATAATCTTATGTGTACATAATCTGTTGTTTCAAATATTGTGTTTGTGTATTATTGCATTCTCCATTTTGGGATATTATAGTGGTATCAGAGCATGATCTTTGTCTCAGCTTATGGACATTATTGACATCACATGAAAAGAAGATAATACAGATCTATAAATAATGGAGGGATTAAGTTTTGTTGCATCTCTGTTTATAAATATGAGGTATGTCTCCAAGGAGATCAATGAAATGAAGAGAGAAAGGCAAAGAGAAACCTCAAGAAGGTTTCAGAATGAATAAGGTCCCAATACTTCTTATCCGGCAGCAAAGAAGACTGGAGAAGCATAGAGCTCCTCAAATATCTACTATGCCCACTTTCTTTGAAGAGGAAGGAGAATGGTATGGATATAGAATAAATTTGGAGCCTGAAACTCATGAGACTCAAAGTGATTATCTCAAAGAGTACAATTCTCAGTCTAGAGTATTCAAGGAGAATCTAACTCTCCAACAATTTCCAACTCAAGGAAGAACATAGATCCTGCAGTAGTAATAGAAGGAAGAAGCATAATAGATTCTATTTGCCTAAATTTGATGGATCTTCCTCAAGCACTGCAAAGGCTTGGAGTAAAGATTTAGATCTATTTTTCAGGCTACATCCTGTAGCTGAGAAAGAGGTTGTTTAGATTTCAGATCTTCACCTACAAGGTGAGGAAAAGGAATGGTGGTTTGGTCACATGGAGCATGCAAAGGTGACTAAATATTCAGACTTCTTTCAAAGGATAAGGAGGAATTTTGATAGAAGAAAACAAGAGACATTTCACAAAGAGAAATTTCCAAAGAAGTCAAAGGAGAATGTCATTCTTGTCACTTTGGACAAAGAGTCACTACATTCACCACCAACTACAAAAGTACTTGTATCCAAAGGAGAGACACTTGAATCTTTGCAAGGTAGTCTGAATATGTTGACATATAGAGTCTCATGCATGATTTAGGAGATGCATGAGGAGGAGGAGGCAGATTCCAGCGTCGATACATTGATAGAAGAACATCCATCACTCTTACTAGTAGTTGGAGGGACCATTTCCCCAGTTGAAGGAACTTTTGTGATCTTGCAATTTGTTCCCAAATATCAGTTGATCCAAGGGTTGCAATCATTTCCATCCCATATTGTTTCAGTACCTCTTATTGAAGCTTGCGGGGACATGCCATCAAGGCCATTGCATAACCAAGGATTAGAGCAACATGCTGATTTGAAGCAGCAACCTATCACTTCGAAGAGGAACCTTGATCTAATCAAGGAAAATATGAAGAGATATCCTAGTTTTTCATTTTTGAGCTACACTCAACCCTTTGAGTTGAAGCGTGGAGTTTCAGAAGATGGGATGAGCATAATCCTATGTACAATGCAGGACTATGAGCTCAACATTGTGCCTTGCCATGAGACAAAAGATACAACATTGCCAATAAGCAGTAGTGATGAGAAGAGGATCCATTCATTGTTGGAGCATTCCAGTGGCAGATTCACTCATGAAGCATTGGAGATACATATGATATTTGGTAGACATCTTGAGATGGGAAACCTTTTCCCTTTTCAAGATGACACCTTCTCAATGAGCATTTCGTACCTTAAAGAGAAACTTATACCAACAACATATTCATAACCTTATGGGTTTTGGAGGGCCAATGATGAGAGGATCTCATGGAGATATCTCATGGGAGGTGCACTTCAACATATCATGGAGTGAAAAGATCTTCAACATTTTGAGAAGGTTGGTGTCCTACAATGGGAGGATACCAAGTTTATGCAGAAGGAGATCCATCACCTACATTGGGATGAATGGATGTTGATGTGGAGCAAGAGGTTGCAAGGCCACTTATAGGACTATGAGACAGGACAACAAGAAGCTTGGTTGCTCTTGGGTGAGTATGGTTACTACCCAACAACACACATTTCCATGATCCATGCCTTGCACAACACTGATGTATTGAAGGAGGAGGCATGGTTGCATTGGCTGCTTTTGGGTTGGTATGGTTACTGCCCAATGGTTCATATTTATTTGACTCATGCCTTGCATATCAATGATATAATGTAAAAAAAGAAGGCATGTTTACTTTGGTTGTTGTTGAGAGAGTTTGGCCATCACATGACATCTCCCAAGTTTATGTGTTTTGTATTGTTTGGAATATGGCATAACACTCTCATGATGTGTGACAGTGGAGTTTTTTTGTATTGGGCTGATATGACATTCCACATGTCAATAATTATGTTTTTTCTCCATGATTCGCATGATTATGTGAAGAGGCAACAAAGGATCTTGTTGCTATGGTTACTCTTGGGAGAGTTTGGCTTGATATACTCCCCTACTTTGCATGGTAATGTTGGAGGATGGTAGCAAGAGGCATTCTTATGATGGCTCTTATTGGGAGAGTATGGACACCATACTTGGTATTATGATGATGTGGTGGGGGAAAAAGATGCATTGTTGTGTTGGCTCCTCTTGAGGGAAAATGGCCAACCCACTTGGTATGATGATGGTATGGTGTGGCAGCAAGAAGCTTTGTTTCAATGGCTTCTATTAGGATAATATGGTTTGACATATTTCATGTCTACCGATATGTCTCTACTTCTTATTTTTCACAATGTTGGGATGATGCTTGGATCCAACAAGGCCAACAGGGCTAAAGATGAAAGCATGGAGAGACATAGTCTACTTCATGAAGCATGGGATGGATAAATGATTTGTGAATTGGGGCTTTCATTTTTTGGAATGAACCACTTCATTTGATGTATCTCATGTATTTATTATGATGTTGGACAACATATGGTTGTCACTTGGTACTTCATTGAGGATGAGATACATCTAACTACACAGTTGGAGGTCACTCTAGACATTCTAGAGAGGCAACTTTGGAGATGGGCATGCATAACATATTGCAGCAAATGAGGATGCCATTTGGAAGAAGATAGATGGATGGAGCATCTACATTTGCAGTTGCTTGAGGACAAGAAACATTTTCGTAGGGAGGACTATAATATTCCAAATTTTACATCAGTTTATTAGAGTACTAAAGTTCTTACTTATTTTGCTTAACTAAGTAAATAAATGGGTGGAAGGAACCATAACCCCTTAAGATGAATAAATCCACTCCTAAGAGTGTGAACATCGTTAATTAGCTAATAAATCTACATCATGGAATAGTGGAGAATCTTATTAATGAATCAAAGAGTGGGGATCTAACATCATTAATAAGAAGAAAATGGAGAGATGAAGGAGTCAAATAATATCTAGGGGGAATAAAAATAAGATCATAGAGAAATAGATGATGAGATGATGGAGAAAGTGGTGCATTAGTGCACACATGATGGAGGGGGTGAACATTAAATGCAGAGATCATGGAGAGACAACGTAGTCAACATGGTGATCTATGTCCACATGTGAAGCACAGTTATGAGGTGGGCCAAGGCATGGGAAGGCTCAAAAACTACATAATGAAGATGAAGGAAAAATTAGAGGTAGGCTTTATATCATTTATTATTGATCTGTTTAGACCTAGATTTGTCACATTTCTATGCACGCTTATGTTGTTTAGCTAAGTCTGCAGTGCTGTTTAGAACAGGGTGTTCCCGAGCACGAATCCCACCATTACCCATGAGGGACTTCGAGCGCCTACAATGGGAAGGTTATTCTGAGCTTCCATTCATCATCAGGCATTGGTGCCATATTTTTCCTACTCTCTGCAACCCATACATCTTCATAAATAATGCATTTCTGCATTAGGGTTTGAGAGGAGGAGGTTTTCCTTTAGAAATTTAACTGAGGAACCGGTGGAGGATTAATCCTTGCACCTTGAGTTTCAATATCAGCCTTCCAGAGCTTCAGATCTATATCAGGCATCGGGACAAACATATCACACCTCCATGCACCAGTAGTCCCATAAAGGATTATGTAGTCCCGTCCTATAGATCCAAAGGAGGAGGGAAGTTTCCAGTACTTCAGCTGGAAATCTTGTGAGGGATCTTCCCCTCACTTTGTACTTATTATTTCCATAATTCTTGAGCTGACTAGACATATTTTGCAGCAAGCATCAACCTCTCCCTCCCAAGCATCACAATTTTTCCAGTTGTTTTGTATGCAACAATTGTCATCTTGAGAGGTGGAAGAAGAAGCTAGATCTCAAGCTTCTAGCTTGGAGATCTGAAGGAGGGATCAACCCTTCAAGCATAGATCTGATTGTACATATGATTGAAGCCATATTTCATTAGATTATGCTTCAAATCTACATGAACCAACAGTCAAGGGATCAAACCATAGGAGGGTGAATTTCTGATCTTCTTAGATCCGGTTTTTTTTTTTTTTTTTCTGGGTTATCTTGGGTTTCCATCATAGTGCTCAGATCTGCAACCTTGGCATCATCAGAGCTCTAGAGCACCATAGATTTGCATTTCCCTTTCATCCAGTAGCTATTACATTATCATCAACTGAAGGGAGATCACAGTATAAATCTTCCAGCAACTCCTGTTACGTAGTGCCTGCTTTGGCATGAATTTAGGGTCATTCTAGGCCATATATTTGGGTTGAGTGCTTCTATTTTATGCACGGTTGTATCTATTATTCATCTCCACATAATAAAATGGCTCACCTATTCTATCTATATCTATGTTTTTCATAATCTTATGTGTACATAATCTGTTGTTTCAAATATTGTGTTTATGGATTAATGCATTCTCCCTTTTGGGATATCACACTTTACCGAAATTTTGTAAGTCATGTATCAATTAGCCTACTTCAATTTGTAATTTCTCATATTAAGCTTCCTTCTCATTCAGCTGAATCATTAACATACCATTCATTTTGCTAGCCTTTTCTTATGATCATTTAGATTAACTATTATTTTGTTGAACTTTTCATTCTCAAACCCATAAATTTTCAATTTCTCCTCTTGCTTGAGATTTTCCTCTGATAGGTCCTTGATCTCCTTTAGAGTAGACATCAACTTATTTCTAAAGTATATCCTCTAATTCATATCCTTCTCTTCACTATTAGAGGTGTTAGCTGAGTCACGACAGAGATCTAGATTCCTCTTTGTGACCATAGGATCTTCCATAGGTTTGAGAAGTATCCCATCTTCGTCAGTACATGGGGTACTCTTATTTTATATTATGGATGAGAAAATATCTCTTCTTCCTCTGAGGTACCCTCGTTGGATATTGTTACAAATGTAGGTCTCTCTTCACAACAACTAGATCTATGACTATATCTATCTTGAAAGGAAAAATATGCACATATGGTGGCTCAATGACCTATCTCTTTACAGTTATAAAAAATAAATAGCTTACCTTCTAAGTCACATGGCCTCTCATTCAAGTATTCTTCTTCACCATCCTTGGAGTGAAGATTAGAAATTTTCTCACAAGAAGAAATATCTTCAATCTTTTGAGCATCTTTCCTTTTATATGCCTTCTCCTTTTTCTTCCTTCTCTTCTTCGCATTATTAGAAACCTTCACATATTCAGGTTCACTTCTTGAGAAGCAAGGTTCTTCAACCTCCTTTTGAGTTGTGTACCTTTCTCCTCCATATAGGAATTGAAATTTGTCCAACATTTGCTTTGTTGACTCACAATTCCTCACTTTATCATCATCAAGCTTAGTCAACCCTTTCATGATGATTTCATTGGCTTATGTATTGAACTCATTTCTCTCTCCATTTATCATAGACAACCAAATGTCTCCATTAACTATCATCAAGTAGGATTTCATTGTGATCTCCCAGAGCTCATAGTCTCATCCATTTGAAAGTGGAACTCCTTTTTTTGTTATCCAAACTTGATTACGCAATGTTTCCATTTGATCTACCTTCTAGCAATTAAGTTATTCCTAAAGTAACTTGGCTATGATACCAATTGTTGGAAATAATGTTAATATTGAGAGGGGGGGGGGGCGGTGAATCAATATTAAGGTTAATTTTAAATTTTTATGCCAATTTATTTTTCATTCAAACTTTTCAACCAACCATATAATCATCAACAACATATCATGTGGTAGTAATAAGAAATAAACACATAAAAACACATCATGAGAACCATGCACATTGGACACAGAGGTTTTACATTGAAACCCTTCCGGGAAAAAACCACCAAAACTTGTTGTTGTTATTGATGTAAAAATAAGAACACCTACTCTATTACATCAATATATTTGTGAGCCATCACTCACAGGAAGCACCAACTCCCTTTGATTGTTTATTAGCACCCACTAGTATGAAGCACCAAATCCCTCCTTTTGTAGACACCTTCTCAGCTTACTATACGCATCATGTGAAGCACCAACTTCACATATTTATTAAAAACACCAAATTGCAGCTTCTTGGATTTATGCAAGCACCAACTTACATGTGGCACCAAACCCAAGCCTTCTTTAGACACCCACTAGAGATGGAAGCGCCAACTTCCTGTATGCAGTATCCAATGCACACTTAATAAGGAAACTTACTACTCACTATACATGTAAGCCACTCTTCTTGATATCGACATTGTTCTCCACAACCCTTATCCCACACAACATTCTCTATCCTCTTCTCACTCTATAGAATCTCCCTATTATGCTCAACAACATTCACTAACATATAACTCTCTCAACACTTTGTCCACACCACAACATCATACTTCTCTAGGCCCTCTTCTCTCAACAACATACATTCAGCATTAGACCCCTTCCATTCCACAGAATCTCTCGGGGTTTCTTTCCTATCCACAAGAACTCTTAACCTCTTCTTTGCAGCACAGGCTCACTTGGCCTTACACAGCACTGCACTCACACCCACATAGCTCTCCACACATATCACTTGCCACAATTATGCTCCCCTCACATTTCTCAACGACAATCCTTGGTTTTGTTTCAATCCTATGTTGTCTCTATCAGACATCACTCTGCCATTCACACTACCTGAGTGTACTCCTGCGTGGCTTCTCCATCCTTCTGTTGCATCTCTCGATTGATTTTTTTTGCTAATTTAAGACATGAGAATGGGCTCTTGAGTATTCCCATGTTGAGACATGAATCCTCAGTCAGCCTGCACACTTCAACAAGGCACTTTCCTTTTCATGAAAAAATATCATGTCTCAGAGGTTCTAATCTTCATTCAAATCCTTGTATCACACAAGCAAGATTAGGGATGGCTTGTCTCAGATCATGACATACTCCATTAAATCACCCTGCACAATTGTGGTCCTTGCTGCCTTGACTCAATTATCTTTGCAGTCATCATTACTCCAATGACCAACTCTCTTGTGTGCAGTTACTCTTAGCTACTGAGTTATCCATCCTGAATACACCTTTGTGCTACAATATCAAATCCCAATTATATCATAAACTTTCATTAACATGATATTAAAATATTATGATATCTCGATATTTCAAGCCCCTTTTTTCTTAGCCTATTTTTTCATTTCCTCCATATGACCAGGTGTTTTCACCGACGACATATCACTCAAGTGCTAAGCCCTTTAGGATTCTGTCGAGGGCCTATCTCCCTATTTTATCTCTCTACGCCCTTGGTTCTTTGGGTCTCTATGACCAAAATCCAACACATTGGAGCTCCACATATCAAAACATTCTCCAAAATGCATTTATAAAGGAGATACCAAATCCTGATCTCTAATATGTACTTCCAAAATGACATCATGCCCTCTTCATCAACCCAAGTGGTTTCTTCACAACACTTAGGTGCTAAGGCCTTCTCTCTGCCCTTGGTCCTTTGGGCTTCCACGACCAAGTGCCAATCAACATTGGAAGCCCCTGCGATCGTAATTTTCTTCAAAATGAAATTACAACGTAGTTATGAAAAACTCCAACCTCCGATATTCTGACCTTTTAGATGACATCATGTTGTTTTCATCATCTCCATGTGGTATCTCCATAGTGTTGACATGTGTCACTAGAATTTTACCCATTAGGCCACTCAACAATGCTGAAACTGACTTCCACATGTCCTCCGTATAGCCACGTCATGCTAACGTCATCTTCCACCGTCAGCTTCTAAGGGCCAATCACTTGTTTCTATGTGTCATGTCAGAGGAGATATAAAGGGTCCCTAGTTCTTTATTTTGCAAGGGAATTACTTTTTAAATCATCCTCCTTGCAACATCAGTGCTTTTAAACACTTCAGTAACTAAAAACTTGTGAAATCCCGAAGTTCTGATGTTCCAAGACCCAAGGTTCCAACATTACAACCTTCCGATATTCTAACCTTCCGAAATTCAGGTTTCTAATATTCTAAGGTTTTGAAATTTAGCCTAATCCTTTCCATGTACATCTAAGTTATATTTTGAATAGACCTCTGATATTCCAAGGTCGCAACCTTTTGAGGTTCCAAGAATTTTAGCCTTCGGAAGTTCTAAGGTTTTGAGCCTTCCTAGGAGCTTCATGTAGAGGCTCTATGACAATCTCTGCTGAGTTTTGAATTGCTGCCAACTTTGGCTATGCACTAAGACTCCTCCAATCACATTTTAACTCTTCTATCATGGAATTAAGTCACCAAAATTTTACTGGGAATAACTCTTGATCTAGGTGGCCATTTGCAGACTTCCACATAGGGTTGGAAAGTTATTTCCTGGCACTAACCAACTATGCTAACTCCAAGAGTATCTGAGCTGATCTCTTGAGGAACAAAATTCTCAAAAGTATGGGACTCCCAACCATCATAGTCATCATTTATGGCTTCTCCAATAGGTCTTCTTCTATGGTGATTCTCTGCCAGATACTGTAGAAACCATAGGACTCCCCCTAAACTTGACACATCAAGCATATCAACGCTAGCCCAATTACCATCACAGCTAGTCTACAGGGCATCGAAGAAAAAATATGCTACCACAAACATCCATACTAGTATGTTTGACACCAATGCCAACACTCTTTCCCACTATCAAACAATGTTAACTTCCCAACACATCTCCCAGCATGATTATTGACATCAACGGAAGCACACTTGCAACCACTATCCATCCAAAAAATTCCAATTGTCCAACACATTTATTATGGATCAAATGACAGACAATAATAATGGAGTCCCCAAGAATGAGCAGTTCTTGAATATTCTCTAGTTTTCAGAGATAGAACATGTAAAAGGCCATACTAGGCATTTGCTTGATTATTGGTTGGTTTTTCCAAATCCCCCCAAAAAATAGATTTCTAGTTTATCAACAAGGTGAAAAATGAACCCCTTGGTTATTTTAATTATTAAATAATTAAATTAAATTAAATTAATTAATCATTTGTTTAATTATTTCATAATAGCTTATTAATTTATAATTTTCTTAATAATAATTAGTAAATTATTATTAATAGCCAAGAATTATTATTATTAACTATAATATGTATTAGAAATTACAAATATTAGTAATTGGTTAATAAACGAATATCGGACCCACGAAGGGAAACTCAATTTCCAATGGTT